>JAWWMP010000093.1:1882175-1892754 GCA_035047865.1 Dendrocincla tyrannina
AAGAAAGAAAGAAAGAAAGAAAGAAAGAAAGAAAGAAAGAAAGAAAGAAAGAAAGAAAGAAAGAAAAAGAAAGAGAAGAAGAGAGAATGTCACTTAAAAAGCACCAAAATTTAATAGCCTGTATCAGGCTAGTCTGAAATGCAAAAGTAAATATTGTTAATCCTGGGAACCTTAAAAATAAAGAAATTTAAAAAAAAAAGAAAAAACCATGCATAACATTCAGTAATAAATTGAAATAACTTGTAAGCGACATGTCATGTGATTTTTCTCTAGTATTTTCAGTCATTTTGTGAAATTCCTAGTTTCATAATCTGACTAGAGCATGGATTTAGCTCTCAGGGATTCTCAATTTTTTTCCTATGTCCACTGTGGGGGTCACAGAGCCACTGTGGAGTTCTCGGTTTTCTGCCAGTTCCTGTAACTTCCTTTCCAAAATAGGGGCCAAAGTGTGAACAATGTATCTTCTGGATAAGCCATAAGTCTAGGTATGGGCACTGTAAATTCTGTTAAGTATCTCTTTCTAGTTGTAACAAAATATTACCCAGTCATATGAGAGCTTTGGAATAACATGCATGGTAGCCATGGACTCTGGTTTTTATTTCAGGATTTCTGTGTTATACAATTTTAGGATTATAAATAATGTTCATAGATCATTACTCATGATTTTTCTCAGAGTAAGTTGTCCAAAATGGGCCATTACAGTTATTTGAAAGGTTGGGGAGAGATTAAGGGCTGTGCTTCTGTGTATTTTTTGTTTGTTTGTTTGCTGATGGCCTGTTTGGGGTATTTGTTTGTTGATGGGGATTTTTGTTGTGGGGGATTTTTGCTCAGTTGGTTTGGCTTGGGTTTTGGGTTTTTTTGTTTTCTGGGAAGACTTATTTTGGAAACACTTCCTTTAGGACATATGTGTATGACTTAGCATCTTTTTCAAAGACAAATCTGGAACTATACAGCTTAAGAATCCAGCCTTGTGTTCTTCCCCTACTGCCTTCCAGCACTATCAGCATGGTGAGTGAAACAATCATAGTATAGAGGTTTTGAGAAAAGAATTCCATCACAGCTGAGCTGTGTCTACTGCTTCTGTTTAGATAATATTTATAAAAGCATGTCTGATATTATCTGTTTGGCATAACTGTTTACCAACTTCATAGTTAATGTACCAACTTCACCACAGCAAGGAGATGAATCCTTTCTGCAAATTGTTTTGCAAAAACAGTACTTTATCAGAGCACCCCTCTCTTGGCAGACACTTCCGAGACAGACAGGCCATGGCTGGATGAGCAAAGATTTCAGGAGAAGCCCTTAGGACAGATGAACCATTCAAATGGGAAATGGGGGAAAACTGTAACATGTTTTATGGTCTCGGTGCTCTCCTGAAGCAGTATCTGATTCACAAATCTGAAAAGTAAGGCCATTATCTTCTGCATGGGAGAAGCCCAAGGTAGTTCGGGTAACAACTCCTACCTTTGGTTGTATTGAATTCTTTTTGGGGCCAAGGATTGTAGTGGGTGAAGGAAGGGCTAACCTGTTCATAAAAATCTTGTTAAAGAGCTTCAAACCCACATGGAAGAGTTTTTGTTATCTGTTAACCTCTACATAGCATGCAAAGTGAGCCTTTTATTGCTACTATTTGTAGGCACCCCCCTATTCCCAAGATTGCTTTAATGTTTTTAGTGGATTATAAAAAACATATGAGGGAAGGGGCTGTGACACCCTCATGAAATTTGCTTTCTAAAGATCGTTTGTAATAAAGTATGCAGTGGTATTTAAAAACTGAAATCAGATTGTTGGTCAGGTATACAAGCAAATTTCTGTAGTTTCTGGAGAAGAAGGTCTTTAACTTGTTTAAAGAGAATGTAAATTTGTAAGCAAGTCTAATTTTAATTATTAATTTGCTTTAACAAATAGAGATAAAATTATAATTATAGTCTCTACTACCAGTAATTTTATTTGATGCAGGATTTGTAATGTGCTTAACAGTATTAATATACTGTTGCAGTTCGAACAGGTACATATAACTCAGAACTAATACTGTAATCACAGCAGTTAGAGGACTCTACTCACATAGAAAGCTGGTTTATCCTTTCTTCTATTACTTGCATACTTTTAAGTTTATATGTTCAATATTGTTTATAAAGATGTCTTTCAAAAATACACAGAATAAAAATGTACTATGTTATCTGTTCTCTACTTCCATATGTACTCATGACATTTAAAACAGCCTAGAAAAGGTAGATTCATAAAAGAAAGTGATTTCTACACATAAACAACATCTCCTATTTTTCAGTGTCTTTAAAATTTTCTAATTTAGGATAGTCAGCTGGAGAAACTTTATAGAATGATGGAGTTTTTGAGGTCTGTTGCAGAACATTTCAAGAACATCATCAAGCCTCTTGGATATGCCTTTCCAAGGACCTAGAAAATGGTGATACTAAAATTTATATTTTGATATCTCTTAACAATAAAGAAGATGGACTTCTAGGATATATGAATGAATTACTTAGAAGATTAAAGAGGTGCAGTGTGCAGACACTCAGAAATTGTTAGAAGGACTGTTTGTGTTAAGTTAGATACGTGTTCTTGGCCACGGAAAATACTAGATGACCCAACAGCATAATGAAGTTGGCATCGGCTCTCATTTGGGTGTAGAAGAGGCTTTCCTTCTGTCCATTTCTTATGATTTTGTACTTGCCCTCTCAAGAGTCTTTTGGTATAGTTCATGACTTTTCATGCCCAATATCTGCGGTCAAATAAGATGTAATTCTTGGGTGGCAAAGTTACTGAAGCATTGCATCTGTAAGTGTGCAACACTGCTTTCTTTTTCTGTCTAGGAATGTGAAAAGCTACAATGAATCTAAATGTTAAATTAAATGAGCTTGAAGTCTCTCCACCCCAGAATTACCCAAACATTATAATTTATTTCCTTTCAATAATAAGAATAGACAGGGATTTTTATGGTTCGAGTGTTATTAATAAAAAAATATTCATGAAAATCAAGTCTCTGAGGAATAGTGGGGAGGAGAAAGCAAGAACACAGCAAGTAAAATTTTTTCTCAGCCCCCAAGTGCATTCCTGTAATCAGAACCAGGATTATTGACTAGTGGTCAGTACATTCATTGGACAATATGGAAGACAAACTTGAGGCTTGTACCTCAGTGATTCCAAGTGAACCTGGGCCTACGTCTCACCATTATATTTTGCAAATATTAATACTTATGGAATTAAGGTTTATCACCATCTTCTTGTGTTTGTGCTTGTGACTGCCGCAACACAATTGTTTCAACAAAGGAGTAGAACACTGAAAAGTGAAAACTGGCAGTACTAGAGGGAAACCCAAATCTTCTATTCCTTATGGAATGCCTGAGCTCAGTAAGCTGTCTGTTATCCTGCTTTCAGTCCCTTTCTCTCTTCCCTTTCTTCCCCTTTTTTTTCTGAGAGAAAGAAACAACAATACTATGCACAGCGTACTTTTTTTTGCTGTTGTGGAATTAAAATTTGAAGAAAAGCTTATAGACCTGTGTCACAGAGGAAAACAATTTACTGTCTCATCTACATTTTCAGAGTTAGATAAAAATGCCCTAGAGATATTTTACCCCTGTACATTACAGTTTAGCAGGCATTAGCTAAGCTGTATGTTCCTGAATTTCCTTCCATGTAAATCAATGTGGCAGAAAATTAAGGTGACTGGGGCTTTATGGAGATGAAGATCACATCTGGTATTTTTCTAACAGAAACAAATTAAAAGCATATCCAATTTAAACCAAGACTTCAATCTGAAAATGCAGAAAGAGTGATTTTCATACTTGCTTAAACTCTTGCCTGAATTATGAACCTGATATATCCATGATGTTCTCCTGCTTTCTCATTTTACATGCAACTTTTCCTTGCATGAACTTTCTTTTTCCTTACCCACTCAGCTGACAATTTTCCTTGATTTGTCGGTGGGCAAATGAGTGAAAATAAACTCTTTTTCCTGTCAATAGCAATTTGGGTGCTTTTCATTCATTTCAGGAGAGCATTACTTTATGAAAGGAGAAGTCAAAGTCTAGGTATAGACTAAGACAAGTAAATCATTGCAGTCTGCAAATTCCTAGAAATGCAATACAGTTACCAAACTAGTGAGATCTCTTTCTTGGAAGGGCCAAGAGGAAAGAAACACAGGTAACAGAAGCCTGTAAGGAGGTAGTTTTAGCAGATTTTATGCAGCAAAGGTATGCGACAGGGGTTTTCTGCTCATGAAGTTGGTGGTGTACGCACTTATTCCTGAAATACTGAAGTATTAAAATGATTTAACCAAATACCATCCTGTAGTCAAGTAACATTTTCATGTAATGCTGAATTTGTTTTCACAGGTCATTATTTAATGTAAAGGGCATGGTACACACTGAAAAGAAAAGTTTTTTAAATGCATGTGGAAACGTATGGAGGTTTTAGACATCTGAATCTGGAGGTCCTTCTAGCCTCACATAATCTTTTTTTTTTTTTTTTTATTTGGCTCTTGGGAACTTAACAATTTTATTGATTTTTTTTATTTTTTAATTTTTTTTAGTTTCTATTTTTTAATGTACTGGTGCTCTGTTTCAATTGAAATTTGAAAAAAGGTAAAAAAATATTAAGTTTATTGTGAACCTTTGACACCTTTGACAGGTGTTTGTGTCAAACCATACATATGTGCTTTCTTACTTTTTTGACATTTCAATGCATAATATAAGGTGAATAGGATTTTTTTTTTGTAGGGTTTATGAGATTTATTTTGTATCAGTTGCTAGAACTGGAAAGGTTTTTTAATATTTAGATAAAATTTTGAAAAATCCCTTTTCTCTTTAAAACGGATTATAAGTAAGGTCCATAATTCATTATATATATATATCACATAAAGGAAACTTAACATTTTGGAACAAGAATTCTGCTGTCTTTAAGCAAAAAAACCAGGTGCAACACACTAGGATGAGCTGGTGAATGCAGCAAAGAGAGAGTTAAAAAGAATGAGTACATTTTTAAAATTCCTGTACATATTAGCTAGCCCTAAAGAAACTGTAGAGATCTGTCTAAATCTAACTGACACCAGTGGGTTTTACATCTAGATTAACTTTGTGTCTTTAAAAAGTGTTTCTTCACATTTCTTTTATACAACACCAAGTATAATGTGCACTGGAGATATCTGTGAAACATATTTTGTTCGTTAAAAGTATTGCATTAAATAGTTTTCTTCCATGCAATTTTCAAATAGGAATCAATCAAAGCTTGTGTGGTGATGTGCAAATTTTCACTCAATTTGAACTGATTTGGTTCTTCAGAAGGTTAAGGTAGTTTAATGGTTGAAAGCACATTGCTGTGCAGCAAGCTGCAAAAGTCAAAGGGTTAGGGGATTAGGATTTCATTTCCTTTTAGCCATGGCCATGTCTGTTTTCTGTCTAAACTGCTTCTTGTTCCCATTTAACCCATGCTTTTAAAGACAAAAGGGGTTAGAACTTGTAGGCCTCAGGCTTCATTTTAACAAGACGTCTCCAGCACTTTGGTGCGTAATTTGTCATAAATGTCATAGGTCAGGGAATGTTAGAAACCTACAGCCAGCAGATGGTCATTATGACAGCAGTTAAGTTTCAGAAGTAAAAGATGCTTTGTGATATTTACACTGGCATGTGAATGTTACACCTCTGAAGAATATTTTCAAGTTCACTCTTAAAATGAACTCATCCTTTTTTTCACACATTTCTTAACTAGAGCTCATAGAAGCCCCTGAGCCAAATCCTCTTCCACTGCTCACAGGGTTCAGTAGGGGCCCTTCCATCAGCAAGACATATCTATAGGACAGTCCCTTTTATATACAAATACCAGTAATAGTCCAGAAGTGCTAGCTATAGACAAACTTTTCATGTTCAATTAAATTAGAAAAAATTCCTTTTTCATTCTCATGCTACTTTTCTGCATTGTTATTCTTTTCAAATTACATTGAAAATGGAGGCTTCATATAATCACAAAATGAGCATTTCCTGACAACACAGTATTTTCAGTTGAATAAAAATCTATAATATTTTGTTTCACACGATACAATCAGACCTGAGAACCTTACTTAACCAGGATACAGGATCCATCATGACAGCCAATACACAATATTTAAGATTTTAAAAGGAAGATGAGAAAGCTGTCATGATCCATCTCAGTTAATAAAATCCTGCAGCCCAAAGTTGCATTAAAAAACCCAACCAACCAACCAAACAAAACCAACCCAAAATCAGTATGCACGGTTCTGCACTCAGATCTGCATTGAATTGTTTTACAGAAAAAGAAAGAGCTGTCTGTTCCTTCAAGACAACTGGCTGAGTAGTTGGCTGATCTCTTATAAGCCTTATGACAAATGTTGATCTTGAATAGAGAGCAAAGTGATCTTTTTTTACAAATCAGCTCTATGAAAGCATTTTGTGCAGACGGGCTGTAGATACAGATAAGTGCAGGAATATAGATGTAAACTTGTGTGTGACAAGCTGACAGGCAGGCAAATGGGTTTAATATTGCACATAAGTGAAGGAGGTGGGTGAGCAAAAGGTAAAAGACAAGGCTCTTTTTCCAAGAAAACTGGTTAACTCAAGAAAACCTCTGCTATATTTAGTAGGAAGAAGATACATCCTGCAGATTTGCTCAAAGCATCATTCAACAGTAATCATTGAGAATGAGAGAATTAATTTTCTTGTAGACATTGAAGAACTTGTTTTACTATGTCTTATCCAAGTCACTTAGTTGAACTTTGTGAAGGTCACTATCTGACATGTTTTATGCATGTGAGGAAATAACTACAGCAACAGTAGCTGGAATTTGAAAACATAGCTGGAATTTGAATGCACAGCCTGGTTTCCAGGGAAATACGCCCGTTCCATCCATCCATCTGCCTGGTAGTTCCCCTTTAGTAATTTTTGACCAGTTGTCCAGTTTCAAGGTTTCAGTGAACTTTCAGACATTAACAAAAGATTTTAAAATAACTTTGTTCCTGACGGTTGCCTGAAAATTAGTGACTCAGTACAGAAGTATCGGGTAGTAGAAGTCCTGTGTACAAGACTACCAGTTAGCAGTGCTATCAGACTGCACGTGCAGGATCAGAGCACATAACCCACCAAGATGTTCTTGTTGCCAAACTGTTAAGTTGTAGGTGAGAATTAGCTCCTAAAGACATGTCTCAGTGTGGGAATAGAAGGGAGAGAGGTATCATTATTATGGTAGAACAATATAACAAACCCCTCAAGAAACTACTATCAATATGTTCCACTGCTAATGCGACAATTTGCCTACTCTTTGCTACCTGCAACGGAAAAGGTTTCTTCCTCCTCTGAGCTCAGGACCTCTTTATCCCAAAAATGTGTTCTTTATGTGTGTTTCATGCTTGTTCCTAGTGAGAAGGCTTTTCTTGCAGTGATGAGGGTTTTCTCAGTGTTTAGAGTGTGAAGGGTAGAATCTGTGGTTCTTGGCACCCTCAGTTTTCCCAAATTTTGTATAAAGAGCTGCCAGCTACCAGCTTGCGAACACTTAGTTATACCTACTTGTTTCCCCTCCCAGAATGAAAAGTCAAATATGTAGGGTACTCATAACACCTGAAGGTCATGAGAGACTTGTGAGGCTACCATTCCTCCAGGGTCACATTAAATGAAATATTCAATTTTTAATTCTCAAAAGCCTCAGCTTAGAGAGATGCAAACCTGAAGGATATTACCTTTCACAACCTGAATTCTATTTTATGCTCTTGCAATGTAGTAGCCTCCAGAGTCTTAATGACCCCAATAACTGTCGTGAGTGAGTGGACTGCAATTCCTATCAGTCATTACGACAGATTTGATCAGCAACTAACTTTATTTAAACACTTTATAATTAAAACCTGTCCCAATGATTGGCAAGTATTGGATTCAACTTGCTCTCAAATACTTTAGCTACTGCTTTTCTCTAGATTTTGGAGGTCCTAATAGTAACAAGAAAGAAACTTAGGCAGCTAAGACAAAGACATCACAAATGGTACAAAGCTTTACATAGAGAATGATTATTTTACTGTTGTTTAAGGAAATAAAAGCAATACTCAAAAAAATTCTGAAATTCAGCAGGTAATAAGCAGCGCTTCAAGCACTAGTAAAAATCTACTAGGCAACTGTAGATTTACCCTAATTTCGGACATAACAGAGGCTATAACTTCTAGATGGTAAATTCTTCTGTCTGTAGCTTTACATCCAGTTTGGCATAATATGAACATATTTTATGAAGGGAAATTTGGTAAACCCTTCTTTTCTGTTACTCTTTCATTTAGAATTGAATATTTCTTTATATTACTTTTCAAAAGATAACTAGTAAAATCACACATTTTTGCATAAATGTGTTGTAGAACTTTTGTCAATGTCTAATAACTGACAAGTATATATGTAATATCTTCTTACGTAGTATCTTCAACCTTTTGTTGGCTGCTATGCTTCTTGCAGTTCCTATTTAGTAGTTTCGAGAATGGCGGAAAAGGGAAAAAGTCAACAGAAATTTAGAATAAAGAATTGTTCTGAATGTTTCCAACACCGACAAGTAGTGAGTGAGCAATATTTATACTACTTATTTTTATGTTTATTAATATTATATTTAAATTCATCACTGTGGAATGCAGTCCAAGTGATCATTTTATTTTCCTGACAACTATCTCAGGTGAAATAAAGACATGGTGTAGAGGTAAAATGTTTGTGTAGAAGTACAAGAAGTTATTAGCACTTTTCCATGAAACTTACAAAAAAAGGCATTTTCCTCACTCACGTTACAAACGCAATTCCACATAAACCGAGCACTTACCAGTTTGTAGGATGCTTCAGAGACTGACCCTTCAAATGTATGACCACATGCGCACACTGGATCACAGAAAAGAAAGTGTTTAACAGCAAATCCATGTCTGTGTGTGCTTCATACTGAGCAATTTTGCTTACAACTACAGAACTGTATGTTGATCTTGCATGGCAGCTATCACAATACTTCCTGAGATATAGCTTCTGCATAGAGAGGAGAGACTTACTCAAATCCAATGAAGGCACGTGGGATCTTTCTACCCTTAAAAAGGGTACAAACAAAAATAAATGCCTAAAACTGAAGCCTTCCAAGAACTGAAAACTTCTCTGCATCCTTTTAAGCAATCTTCTATTTTCTGAAGGCCTGACTTTGAGCTGTGAGATTTCTGAGCTATGAAGACATTATTGTAAAAAAGAATATGACTTAACAAAATTGCTGTCATTGCCTCCACCATAGTAATAAGAAAGTCATGAAACTATAACTCAGCAAAAGACAACATTGTGACAGGGGAGCCAACCATTAAAATCAGTAAACAGTTTTAAAGTGTAAAACAAGGTTTTTCTAACAGATCGTCTATTGCATGATTTCCTTTAACTATTACATTAAGTTTTCATTGGCTAAATTGTTTGTATTGATACACATGCTATAGCTTAAAAATAGCTTCTTAAAAGAAGCAGCATAAGGTTATGCAATCCAGGAGAATTTATAGGTGTGTGCAGTGCTGAAATCTCTGTAGGTATATAGATTAGGTTAAAAGCGATGCAGTGAAAGCTATTCCTGATATTATTTCTAAGTCTTAACATTCAGATAGGATGGTTACACACCATGTACTTCTCAGCATAAATTGCTTCAAACACAGGCAAGCAACTAGCAGTAATCATCAACCCTCTAAAGCCTCACTTCTTCTCCATTTGTATTTTTCCTGTTTGTTTTGTGCACATTAAGTGGCATTAAATTTATGATAACCACCCGTTTTGCAGTTAGCATGAATAAAAAAAACCCCAAAAATATTTCTAACTGTCCAAGTAGGAAATCTGAACCCCTGCTTCTAAGTTATTATTGGTTTGTAAATAGAAAAAATAACTGTTGTAGAGCTATTTTTCCTCAGTCCCTTCTGGGTGGCAGAACATCCACAGAACAGCTTCAGAAGTGGTGGTGCTCGGCAGCCTAACGAGCAATTAGTGCAATCCATAAAAAAAAAAAATTAAAAAATAGAAAGAGAGAGAGTCAAAACAACAAAACTAGACCATGAAAGTAGAGGTGGCCACTAATTATTAAAATGGAGTCATAAATAGCTATAAATATTTAAGCTTTATAGTTCGATTTGTTTGTGGAGGTAGCTATTAGCCTGTGTGTGAGATGGTAAATTCCTGCCTAGTACAATGCAGCACAACAGGCAGCTCCAGTGTGCGCCGAGACAAAGAGCCACAGGCAGCCCCACCCTCGCCTATTCTGCTTTCCTACAACACCCCTTGTTCACGAAGCCCCTTTCAATTACAGTCTTTGTTGATAATGTTTACTTTTTTCATTCAAATCTCTCCTTCCTTCAGTCTCGGTCTTCCAGGCAACCAGCTTGCTGGAGCCAGCTTAGGGAGGCAGGGAAAGAGAAAATGAAATCCAACACATGCCTACCGTGGTAAAACCGCGGCAAAATCCGGTCAAAAAGAAAGCTATCCTGAGGAGTGGAAGCAGAGAAATCAGATTATTACTATAATTGTGTTATTATTATTATTATTCTATGGACTTCGTAATTCTCCTCATTACCCAAAACCCTCTCGCCTCG
>JAWWMP010000093.1:1918271-1930106 GCA_035047865.1 Dendrocincla tyrannina
GAAAGGAAAGGAAAGGAAAGGAAAGGAAAGGAAAGGAAAGGAAAAACCCCAGGTCACCTAGCTACAAGCTGCAGAGGGAAATTAATATTCAAAAGGTTAAGGTGTCTGTGAAATGTATGTAATGAGTAACACTCATAGTTTGTTACTATAGGTTCATTGCCTTTAATGTTGAGGACGGCACATGGATAATTTACGATTCCCATTGTCCCCTCTGCAGGGATTAATTCTGAATTATTTATGTCCCTATATACGCACAGAACTGAAACATTTTAGTTAAAGTCAGCTACTCACTCATAGTCTTGAAATTATGCAGCCCTTGTTGCTAAAAATGATGTTAGCCTCTTGTGATTTAAGTCATAACATTTTATTTTCAGTCCCACTGAGGGAGAAAGCACAGAGGAAGAAAAAAAAGTTGTATTTTCCTGAAGATATCTATGAATGCATTTTTTTTTAAGATTTAAATAAATAATGGCAATTTTTTTTGTCAGAACTATTTTTGCAGCAGTCATGTAAATAAACCTTTATTTTATTCACGGCTAGAGATAATTTTTCTGTTGCTCTGTGACATTATTTTTTTTTAAAGATGGCTATCTTTAGAGACAAAACCTTTTCATTTCAATAAAGGGAATACCATCTACTTATTAATTAATCAAAGAATGGAATTTCATTTTGGGAAATTGGTCTCAACTGTTAAGAATTCCCACCAAATCATTTCCTTTGGTACAAATGAAACCTTCACTGCTGTTTCCGTTTGAACTCAAATGATTCCTTGCTTCTCTAAATGGCTTTTTTGAATACATCAGAATTCTTTAATCATGGAAAAATACAGACATTAAACATTTCTTAATAAAATATTAGGTTAGGGAGTGTCTTGAGATCCACACTGAGGATAGTGTTTGATGTAGATCTAACCCAGTTAGAATGAACCGGACACAGGCATTTTATCTAAGCTAGATATCAATTTAGTGTGTTATGTCTGTTTGTAACAATTTTTGCTTCATCTGCAGGAGAAACGTTTTCTTTTATTCAAATATGTTTTAATATGACACAGTTGCAGTGCAAAATTTCAAGTTTGTCCTTATACAGATGTTGCTATGCTAAGGCAATTAATGAAAAGGGGTAAGAGAAAAGAAACCATTACTTGGACAGCCACAAACCTTTGCAGTTTCAGATGAACTGGCCATCTCTGCCTTCAGGAATTGTACTCATGATGACTGTTCATGGCAAGCAGACAACATAGTCTGTAAACAAAGTATTTAATACTGAGTGGGTAAAGATGTAAAAGTATTTGACATGGAAAAGAGATAAAAAAAAAAAAGTATAAAAGATCAATCCTTCTCCCCCCCCACCTTCTGTGCAATTCAACAATTGTTAATGAATTAGGAGGAGGGGCATATTGATGTACTGCTTGACTGTAACACAAAGAAGTGTAGTTAGCAAAAAGCTGCAGTGGGTAATGAACAGTATTTTAACTCGGCAGTTTAACCTCTGTGTCTGTCAGCAATGACCTTTTACCAACCCCAATGAGAGCCTGATTTCTCACTTTTGCTACTCACTGCTGGATGAGTGAATGTAGAATTTGACAGCTAGAGGTTTTACATGAAAAGAGAAGGTACTTAAAAAGCATGTTTTGTGATGATAGGCTACATTTATTCACTGTTCATTACGCTGGGTGCAGCAGGAGCGTTGGTGGATTGATTGGGTGTGAGCAGCTTGTCTTCTGGGGCATCGAGGAGGCGTTATTGACCTGCATGGGAGTCGAAGTGGCCTCCAGATGACCCCCCTTTCAACTGGAATTGACCTTGAAAACAACCTAGGGTTCACCCTGCTTTGAATAAATAGAAAAGTGTCTTAACAGCATGTGGATTATTAGAATTGACATATTGCACATTTCTCCTTTTTCAACTTTTATAGAGGTGCATGTGTAGGGGGTGGAGGGAGAGTGTTGCCTTTTAAATTTCAAGATCTAGCAGCTACATGACTGGGTATTTGCACAGATTTATGGCAGGAGGCAACTAGACTTTCTCCTCCTTGGTGCTAAATTTTACCATTCATCATTATTGATTAGAGCCTACACTCTATGACAGAGCCCAAACCTTACTATGACAATTGCTATTTCAGTTGTTATGGGCCATAATGGGCCATAGGGATGATTTAAAAGAGCACAATAGCTATCTGTAATTACACATGAATAATCCATGAATTCTCTAGCACAGTGCTTATAAACAGACCCTAACAGCCAAGGCCAAGACATTTGTACTTGTTTCCCCTTCAGCAACTAGACCAAAAGGCACATCTACATGTAAACTCCACCACAATAGGTCAAAAGCAATTGTTGCCTTCTGTGTCCAATCTTGACTTTTCTTCCTATGTTCAAAATAAATCAGTTAAAGTGGAGGGTAATGGAGTATCACATCACTGCCAAGAGTGCAGCCTTCTAATGAACTTGGGGTGGAGAGCTGCCTGGAACTGCCTTCTCAAAAGCTGTTTCCTTCAGTTTTGTTTTATCAGCCACAAAGAGTTGTTTTTCTGTTTCCAAACCCTGATGGTAGCTTGCTTCTATGACAACCCTTTTCTGTGTGGAAAGACAAATAAGGGAAACAGATACAGAAGCTGGCTCTGAAAGTCAGTGCTTGATTTTATGTTGGCTTATTCCATATTGAACATTTTCTGAACTGTTGCCCAACTTTTGCCTCTCTTTTCAAACATTAGGAGCATTGATCACAAAAATACTGCAGGTTAGATGCAACTCTTTCAGAGAGCTGTACTGGTGATAATCACTTGGATTGGTGGCATCATGTAAGAGGCATCACAAATAAATAATGGAAAGTTGACCAGATTTTTCTAAAACAAGGCCTCTTTAGTCTGAGATGCAATGTTTTGAGCTAATTGAATAAAATTCCGGTGGCTAACAGTCTGCAAAACCTACATTCACCATTTTATATAAAGTGTGGCTTCCATGTTGGTCCCAGCTAAGGGGAGACCACTATTTGCAGTGATCAAGGAACATTGAGGAGTTTTAATTCCAGCGATAAGCATCTGAGTGCCCACCCAGTTTTGTGCTCTGCAGTGCTTCCTTCGTCATGCAGGGCTGAAGAGGGTTTTTCATTTATTAGGAACTACTGTTTATCTTCCATCAACGTTGCAATGCTAAGGCATAGTTAGAACACGCTTTTAAATGGGCTTTGTAACAAAATTAAAATGTAACTTATCAAAAAAAACCCAAAACAAAACGCTATTGCTAAATGACATAAGAGCCTGAACAATTTTATTCTGACTCATGCAAATTATTTTTCAATTTTTTTTCCTCCTAACTGCTGACGTTTGTACGTCAAGTAAACACAAAGCAAGGATATGTTTTCTTTAGTAGATGAGTCTACAAAACACACACACAACAGAATGAATTATAACTGGTATGACATTAGAAATTCACAAAGTAGCACAATCAGCTTCCATCTCATCTTTTTTCGTACCTCTCTAAAGAGAATAAGGCAGTTTTGCTCAGAGGAAGAAATAAAAGGCGATCCTCATTAAAAGGTACATTAACAACAACAACCAAAAAACCAACAAACCAACCAACCAAACAAAAAAACCCGAAACCAACTTTATTGGGGACATGCAGAACGAGATGTTTGAGTAGCAAATGATAATTTATTTTTTTACATATATTATAAAAGTTTAATCTTACTGATCATGAGTTAAATTGGATGTTTTAATCAGTTAGTGAGTGCCAAAAATAATTATGCCAGAGTGCTTAGTCTGCAGAATGTGTACACAAAGCATATAAATCCTTTACTTCCCCAGAGACTTCTCAGAATAACACACAACTAAAAGACAAAAGTGATATCAGACTCATGTAAATTAACATTGCAGATGATCTGAAAAAAATACAATAAATAACATGATTCTATCACTCTATATGGGGGAGTGTGTTCAACACAAATATGTTCATTAATCTTATATCCTCACTAAAGTTTTTCAGGAAACTTTCCTATAGTTTACTTTCCGCAGATCAATTGAAGGTCATCTTATGAATAGAAAAAGTGGGTTGATATCTTTGCACAGAAATCTGTGCAAAGATAATAATCTTTTCTGAAATAAATGTTTGAAACTGAATTAATTTCACTTCTTTCTTCCTCTTAGGAAGAAAAGTATTTGTCAGTATTTAATACTCACTCTGAAAGCTAGAACAGTGCACCCTAATGGATTCTTTTCTTCAGTCTAGTTGCTTCTCATAGAAGTGTGTAGAGATTTCATTTATAGGGGATCTTTTTTCTGCCTAATATAGTACATAGCTACAGTGTGCATGTGTGTGTGTGTCTATATGTGTGTTCATAATTATTGTAGATTGGATGCAAATTTAAATGAGATGGCAGCTGTGTAGGTGAAATGATCTTTAATCTTTGCAGCTTTTGCAAAATAATTTTGGGTGTAAATTATTCATATAATTCTTTTCCTTGGAAAATATGAACATGCCCATCATGTACACTATGTATACGCTATATGAAGACTTTTTTTGGAAGCACCCAACATAAAACTTATGAAATATGAAAAATACTTCTAGGATAAATAGGATGAAAGGTTTTAATTTTTTAATTTCTGAAGTTCATATTTTTATCCTTGCAGTTAATTCTGTGTTTGTTGTGGGTTTTTTGGTTTTGTTTGGTTGGGTTTTGTTTAGGTTTTTGTTTTCTATTTTTTTTTTTAATAATGAAGTCTCACAGGAGTCCCACCAACTGGGACTAATAGGTTGATTTTGAAATTAGTCCATGCAGTTTCACTCATTCCTGGCATAAAACTGGAAAGGAAAACTGATGGAAAAAAGTAGTGGTCATTATGCTGGAAGAGATAGTTGGTCACTATAATATAATCTTGCCCCACTTCTAGCACAGCTGAGTTTTTTTCTTGTGGTTTCTATTTTCTGTAAAAGGCCATATATAGGCTTGATTTTCCACTACTCCCATTGTTTTTCAGGAGTCTACTGAAAGAAACAGTGTTGGGATTGCAAGGTAAATCGGATTATGATTCCTTTATTCTGCTGTCACTTACATAGTTTACTATACCTGAATAAGTATCCTAGATGTTTTGAATGAATCAGTTATTAATGCTTTTTGGCAAGACAGGTCCTTCAGGTACTTTAGTACTCAAAAAACAAAAACTGAACCCATGAGCATGATAAATTGTGGGCCATTTTCCTTGCATTAAGTTAATGTCAGCTCACAGAAAACAATTCTCAACCTCATTTGGTCTTTTCAGATGGAAAATAATTACAAAATAACATTTGAAATTTAGATTACTCTTGGTTTCTTAATGTCTCATAATTAGACACTATACATAAATTGGGTACAAAAACTTGTACCAACTATAAGTTGAACCCAGAGAACACCTTAAAGTTTCAGTTACTAATTAAAAACTGACTTGCTGTACTGAAGTCTCAAAATGGGTGATTTTTGTACATGGCACTTATTGAAATACCCATGTATAAATAGGTGAGTTAGCGACCAAAATTTACTGCTATGTATGAATGCTCAGATTTTTGTCACTTAAAGTAGCAATTTAATTGATAAAAATCTGATAATTAAATTTTGTTCACAAAATCAGTAATTGCAACAAAAAAACCCATCATAACAATATCTCAATTATTCAAAAACATTGTGGTGAGGATTTGCCACCAGCTTTACTAATAAGACTCTAAGATATGATTCAAGTAGTGGTGTCAGAGACTGAAATGTCTGTTTCTCTTAACTTTCAGATTCTAGAATTATCTGATGAGGTTATTATTGTTGTTGAGTTATTATTGCTTTTGTAAAATAAATTTTCTGCGATCTCCTACAGTCATAAAAATGTGAATTCTCTCCTAAAGAAAAAAATAATACCCATAATTTTGTCCACCTACACATTTGTTCTTTGTCCATTAAAAGTTGTTCAATATTGGTTTTAATGCCTGGTAAATAATAAAAATTAGATGATAAATTTATGCTGGATATGAATAAAACCCAAATTGTTATCTGAGATTATCCCTTGTTTCCTTGGGACAGTGATTTTTTTTAATCACCTTAAGGATAAAGCAGAAAAATAAACCTACCTACAGTTAAAATACATTTATTAAAAAACCCCCACTTTTTACTATTATTTTACCCATACTATTGCTAACTGTAAGCTCAGCTTTCCTCCACAAGAACTCACACACTCTGCAATATTTTAAGTTTGCTTTAAAGAAAAAAAAAAAAAAAGAATTTTTTTCTTCCATTTTGCACTGGGGTTTTCCACACAAGCTGAGATTTCTTTCTTTGCTGGTATGGTTGGAGTCCATGAAAATGATCAAGAGACAAGAATACTTGTGGGGGAAAAAAGGCAGAAAAGATATTTAAAACAAATAGCCAAGTGAAAGGGGCAGAAACTTACCCCACCTTGCCCATACCAAAAAAAAAAAAAAAAATTTCAAAGAATAATCAGAATTAGCAAAATCTTAAAATCCCTATGATTCACCCACATACTGAGTTGCTATAATTTTGTGTCTGTCATAGCTTTCCTATTTGCATATAATCTTACATTATCTTTGCCTCTCAATGGATGTTCTCTGCTGTATGGCATTAAAAATACATTCTGTTTATGCAATATCCTACAGGAGAGGAGGCAAAAACCAGGAAGAGAGAGAGCAACATATTGAGAGGCTAAAATAAAAATTAGAAGATCCAAGAGCGTAGAGCTGCTGTCTTGGGAAATGATGTGAAATAGAGGAAAAAAGCCAAAAGAAAAAATAAAAAATGGAACTGTATGATAAAAAGTGTTAGAGAAGAGGTACAAAAGCAAGGGAAAGTAAAAAAAAAAGAAAGTATGAAATGTAGAAATAAAGGAAATATTTGGAATTAATATGGGCAAAGGTGGAAAGAAGTGAAAAGCAGGGTAATAAAAGTTAAATTGCTTCTAAATGTTTTGTGCATTTTTAATACTTGCTTGAAAGTGTAAGGGAGCCCCGAGACAATCTGCAAGTTCCTAAGATCAATTGGAGTTTAAATCTGCTGGAGAAAGGGAATAACTCTTTTCTTAATTTGGTCAGAGGACTGTTTAGTTCTGAACTGATTGCAAGGGTTTTGTGCCAAATCCCACGGAAAGAGGTAAGTGACCACTACATAAGACCTTGAAGTTCAACTTCCACAATGTGGTTATGGTAAGATATTTAAAACAAAGAGTGCTGTACTTCTCATGGATGTATGTGTGACACAAGAAGAAAGAGACAATTATAGTACATAAACATTTACACCATTCTTTGTAAAGCTGAGCATCAAACAAACACATTTTAATAAAAAACCTAATTATTTCAGTCTCTTATGTTTTGCCAATCCCATATCCCATGTCAGTTACTTGTACTCAAAGCAATATCTTGTTTCCAAGGACACAGCATTGGCTTTGTTCTTTGCTGGGAATTCCTGCATTGGAGGGATTTCTGATAGAAGATATGAGTTTCCTCTCTTATTAACATGTGAAGGTTTGCAGACCTGGTAGGCATGATTTCTGTGGACTCCTGGTATGCCAGAGTATGATCAAAAAGGTAATTTACTTGCTAGTGTTTTTTTCTGACAACTCCACCGTTATCAAAGGTGGGTTTGTTGGAGTAAAAGATCTCTCGTCTTGTGCCAGATCTCATCCAGTGGACTCACAAGCCCAAGTGCTGTTGAAAGGGTTGGAATTACAAATAAAATTCCTCACTGCACCTCCTAGACAATAATGACTACACGTTGCCTCAGCGTCCAACAATTTTTTGTGGCTGACCAAGGTAAGATCATCAATTACTGACTCTTTATCAAGTGGAAGGGGTCAAGCAACAGCTTTCACTGCTAACAGCTGACACTGCAGCTAACAGCTGGCACAGTTAGGTATTTCTTTCAGCTTCTTTGCTGAAGAAGGAAGAAACATACTAGATACATAGGAATTTGCAAGGTAATGAACTATGTAAAATCACAATGTTAGGATGTGAATTCACTATTGGCTATTCAAAGTGGCTTTGAAATGAGACTTTATTTACTTCTTTCTTACATGGTAATTCATATACCTGTACAGTATATTAAGAGTATAAAAATAGGACTTCTAATAAAAGAACAAAATTTTTGTCAATCTATGCTACTGTGAAGGAAGGAATGAAAAAACATGTATTTGGTAGGTTTACTTTAGAAACAATAGTCATTTAGATAATGCCATTACATGTCCTCATGGCAGAAAGGTAAAATGATGAGTTACGGAGAGTGTTGCCCGCTTACTTGTAAATTAAATTACTATGTTGCAGTAACAGTCGTAGACTTTACTGATGCTTTGGTCTTGACCATCAGCTTTACCTCATTACCACTTGGGATAGAAGAGGTCTCTGGCATAACTAGATAAGAAGAAAAAAAAAAAAAGAAAAAAACCCAAACAAACAAACAAAAAACCAAAAACCTCCACTAACCAAACAAAAAAAATCAACAAAAAACCTATTTCTCAGAGTAGGTCTGTGAAAAATCTTGCTTTCTAGGTTTTCAATGAGGGAGAATTAGAACAAATAGAAAATAAACAACCTCCCTGAAGGCCCCCCTTTTGAAGCCTGAGCTCACTTATAATGTGTTGACAGTTCCCTATACAAAACCATCACAAATGTCAGACTTCTGAAGTGCTGGGAAATAGCAAGATTAGGTGATATGCCTAAGGAAATTGAAAGGGAAAAAATCCAAAGTAATCACTGTGGGGTTTTTTAAAAGTAATAAATATATTTTTTGTTAGTCTTCACCGTAAAGATGCAGAAAATATATAGTTTTTCCATATTGATTTCTTTTATTCCAGTCATTCTTTGATTGCTTGACAGCTTTTAAATGATGATATTAATGCTGCTTTAGTAACATCAAGCATTGATATAAACTACATTGGACAGAGGGTGTATGTTTGGAGAAAGATTAGTTAAGATTTAAATTTGTATCTTAAAAGCATCTGATAGGTATCTTGTGCTGTTTTTCATGTAACTGCTATACGTAATATGGTAGCAACAGTAAAAATGGGATTTTAGTAGTGCTAGTAATTGGTAATTTACAAGTGATAGATGTTAAATGTATATTTCTAAGACTGATACCAAAATAGTTTTGTCTGAACCATTTATTTAGTTTCTGGAATATATTAGACAAATGTTAGCAAGCCATGGCTGTTTCGTTCATATGGTTAATACGGCTGGATTGACTGTTTTTTTCTCCTACCTCTTCAAACATCTTATCCTAGATAGTCTCACCAACACCTCAGCCCAGCCCTGAATGCATTTTTTATTTTCAATACAGGCATGAGTGCCTGGTGTTTGTCAACGGTAAGGCAGCAGGTGTTGAACTAAGTGGTAAAAGACACTGGAGTAGTGGGGTAAGGGCAAATTTTAACTCCACAATGAAAACGTACTTCTTAATGGTGGAACCCTCAAACAAATATAATAATTTTATGCAATGGAGGGTCTTAATGATGAATTTCAATGACTTGTCACAACTTTTTGGGTGCTCACCTGAGAGAAGAAAAGAGTAAACATAACTTTGGGAAGAACTCCCAGCTGCAAGAGGTGGTACTGAGCATGGGAAGAAAAGTATGGTCAGTTTAATGCCAGCGTGGAGCAAATGCTATTCCCAAGTAAATCCCAAAAATAAAGCTGCTAGCGTTTGGTTCCTCTGCATAATCACTGAAGGCCTCATCACAGGTCTGTGCTGTGAAGTTATTCTTCAGAGGGACTACCTAACCTAAAGTCCCAACCAGCATTGATTCCTGCTAGGTGACTACCCTGCAGGGATCAGCCAGCCTTTTTGTGACCTTGTTCCACTCATGGAAGGTTTGGGAAGGTCACATCAACCTTTCATGAAGATTATGGCTGGGTCTTGCACAGATCAATGAGTAGATTCAGGGCTGGGAGTGGAAAGAGGCAGTATCTTCTTTTTCCCTCCACTGAGTCATCCTCTCTATGGCAGGCATTTGTTTCCTCCGCAGAGTAGTCAGCCTGCTTTAGCATGTTTCCCAGCACATCTCACTCCTTCTAAGAGTTCTGTTGGCTTGGGGATTTTTCATTTTATTTGCATGGTTGGGCTTTTTAGGAATTCCCTCACAGTCATGTTAATTTGGCTGGGCTTACTAATTTTGAAATCGGTCTCAGGATGTGCTTTTGATACTTGAACCTATATTTGTCCTTGGTGTGAAACAATTTCCTTGACCAAGACCTGATCAAATTTCTAGTTGAGTCCTTGCTGTGCTTCTACCTGCTCACCAGAGCTGGACATGGGAGAGCAACCTTGCTGCCCTGTCATGACATGTCCTGCATCTGTTTATGAGCTGTTTTCATCTTAACAAAACCATTACTGCATGATTTCACCAAATTAGTTTTCACTGCAATTAACCCACAAGCAAAGCGCTGGATGACTATTTCCACAACATCTTGCTGTATTCATCTGTAGTGATATATAATAAACCTTCTGTTTTATTGAGTATGAATGCCTTTCCTTTTAATTGTGGTACTTTATTTGACAAACAGTACTCTGAGCCATCTCTCATATAAACAAAATTTGAACCATGTCTCATATAAAAAAAAGAAATCCAGTACTTTGAATTTCATTTTACAAATAATCCAAAATTTTGTGTCTTCACAAGGATAATTTTAAGAGGGTTGCAACATTCTGCCAGAGTTTCCAGTTTGCACTTGTGTTGCACTTCAGGGGTCAGAATTTGCAGCACAACCACCATTTTGAAACCACATTGGCAATATGTCTCTTTACATAAAGCATTGGAAGTATATTTCTGGCTCTTTGCTTTGAATGATTTGATAGCAAGATATCTTTCACAAATGTAACACTTTTCCACAGAAGCACAAGCAATGATTGAAGTATCAAAACAGGCCAATAATGGAGAACTCAAAGCTGTGACTTTTCTCTTTGCCTCTGGCTAGCCCTCAAGTATGTTATTTTTGAATACTGGTTCTGCATCTTTATAAGTTTTTTATATCAAGTTCCAAATTTGTATGACAGAAAAAAATCTGTAATGTGCATTTATGCTCTGTATTGTGATCCACATTATCTTCTACTATGGTAAATATGACTTAAGTAGTTTAGCTGCTATCTTTCAGCACGTGGCTTAAATTACTTTTTTTTCTATTATCTTAATACCCATGGCTTTTTTTAATGGTTGGTCTTGTGACATATTTCTAGGATTGTTTTCTAAAGTTTGGTATTCAGCAGTGAAGATATTTTAAATTATTTACAGCAGATACACTAATAAAAGCTTTCATGCTGAAACATATATATATTTTCTAAACCAGTGTTCTTTTTTTTCACTACATGAAGAGTACTAAATGAAAGCCAACTACTTGTTCCAGCTAATTAGTAATTCCCACAGGAAAAGGAACATACAAAGATGTATTACAGCGAATATTACAGAGTATGGAAAAAAATATGTGGTTTATGATGGCCCAGGTAAAGAAACATTCTCTTCTTGTCTTCTGCTTTAAACTCTGTCCTAGCTGAGGTCACTTTAAATTCCACCTGAATTATTTGATATTCTTTCATATAATTGGTATGTCAAACAGTACAGATTCTTTAAATTAAGAAAATTAGCTAGAGATCTGGATTATGCTAACATGATAAAGTTTTATTTATTTATTTTTATGGGAAGAAAAGAACCCCAAAGAAATACTTTCCCAAGCTCCTTCTTTTGGCATAGTTTTCAAGTTGACTGCAAACTGGGAGAAAATTTCAGAGTGACTCATTACTCTGAAATAAACTGGCTAAGTATCTTGTACTATCTTGTATAAAACTCATCTTTTGAGGTAGTCTGATTATTATTTTAATTTTGAGC
>JAWWMP010000093.1:2019703-2031646 GCA_035047865.1 Dendrocincla tyrannina
GAAATCATTAATAATCACTATCTAAAATGAATTACATTCCAAGAGCACAGGCTAATGATTTATCTTTTTTTATGGGACCGATCTCTATCAGGTTGATTTATGTAGTAGCCAATCATATTTCAGTAAACTCCAGCATGCACATGCATCTTTAAGTGATGATAAGCTGTGATTGTCATTTTATTTTTACACTAGAAGCAAAGAAAAAAAAAATAATTAAAAACCCACCCCAACATGCAAGAGCATTAATATGCTTCCCTGGCAGAAAAGCATGCAGAAAAGCTAACTTCTCTTATTGCCCCTTAACTTCCATGTAACATGCATACCCAAATTAACATCATGGAATACAAAAACACATATCCTGAGGGGGGATGGTTAAAAAAATGTATGTTTTGCTATGACAGATGATAAACAAGCACATTTTTTACTTGCATGTTTACATTATTTGCTTTGGTAAAATGTGGAGGGGTTTTTTTACATTACATTATTTGCTTTGATTGTAGATGCTTTTGTTGGTAGTTGGAGTGATTGGCAGTTTCAAGCTGTTCTGTTTAATTGCCTTTACACTTAGCAAAATTCTGTTTGGAAGACACTGTTTCACAAATAAATCAAGTGTGTAGACGTGTGTATGAATGTGCAAGAGATACAACTGCAGAAAGATTTTTTTTTTCAATCAGATGCACTAACTGTTTTACTTTTATCTGTATTTCGTTTACCTTTTCATCAGTTTGTTTCTGTTTCTCAGTTGCACTGCAAGGGAAAACTATGGTGTTGGTTTGGATTATGACTACTTGTAGTATCCTGTTCATTGCACAGGAAGCAGGGCATATGATGGAGTCTCAGGAAAAAATAAAAAAGAATAGGCTAAAGTGCTTCCAAAGTTCATAATTTGGTTTTGCATAAAAGGATAACAAAAGATGCACATAAAGGAAAAAGAAATTATCTGCATAGTATTCTTTGCTTTTCCGTTACTCTATCCTTTGAACTAGTTCTTAGAGGATATTTTTCAGATTTTATTTCAAGTCGTAATTAAATTAATTTACTTATCTCCCTCTTATTCCAGACCACATTATATGGATCCTTTGAAAAGTTTATTTTTGTCCTGTGTTTTACTAGCAAAGGGAGCTGAATTATTTTTTATTTATTTAAGTAAGAGTTTGGAAGCAAGAGAGACAGTGTCTACAGCACATGAGCAACTGCTGCCCAAGTCTGTAAAGAGCTGGTGCAAACAAGCAATTTGAAAATCCAGTGTCTAGTGACATCTTCGCATCTCAAATAAACCAAGACACCTCTGAATTTGCTATTAATTTTATTTCCTGAAATTATAACGGGTGTTCAAAAGGTGTTTATGTCAGTAGTGATATTATTTTTCTTTAATTAACAAACCTGAACAGTTTTAGGAATTTCATGAGCAGTTTTAGGGGTCTCATGAATAGATAAGCATATGTTTTAAATGAGAACATTTCTAAAAATGCCGTATAAAAATGTATTTTTCTTTACACACAAGTACAGAAGTTCTGTGCAGTGAGGTATAATGGTAAGATGGAAGTTAGGTTACACTGTTTTGTGTTCTGAAAATATAATAAAAATTGTTGCGTAGGAAAGGCTAAGACCTTTAAGAAAACAAGGATTTCATAAAATGTTTCTGCATCTCAGGTTAAATTCTACAGAATATTAATTGTTCATCTAATACTCAGTGACTCACTTCCTTTTTAACATCTTAATTAAAACTGTTAATATGTTAAGTAATATTTTTTTCCCTATAATTTTTCCATAGAAAAAAGTAAAACAGGGTAATGAAACTTGTTCAGCAGATTCCTTAAATAAGGTACATAAAAGACTGTATTTTCAGGTAAGGTCTTCTCTTAATATGGGAGTATGTGCTTGTTTTATATTTATGTATGTTTAGCATGTAGATGCTGACCAGAGTGGACAGGATTGTGTGCTCTTTCATTAAGGCAGGCTGTATACTATAGTTCTACTGTATTTATCTCATTATGAAAATAAATTAATAAATCAAAGGGATGAAAGATGGAATATGAGATAAATATGCTAACAAAAATTAAAAATGGAAAAATTAGTTCAGGGTTGACAGTGGGGGTTTTTTTCACTGAAGCTATTAGGGTGTCTCTTCAATAAATTTCAGTTACTATCATCTTACTTATATCATACATGAAAAAATAATAAAGTAGAGGCTGATCACTGCAAGTGTGCACATTCAAAGAATCTAACATGCACCAATTCAGAAATTTACTTTGGAAAAGCAATGAATGACAATGAGTACTCATTTTTTCAAAACACATCAACATGTCTAAGCAATTCTGACATATTTAGGGTATTTCCCTTCTCATCACCCCTAAACCACCTTCCAGACTAAAGAGACAAATGAGGTGAGGTGAAATCCAATGACATAACAGAACACAGGTAGCATGCATAATATATTGCATTAGTGTCCTCTGCGTGACATTAGAAAGCTGTTAATGTCTATTGGACAAAGAAATAAACAACAAACATGTTTTTTTCCCACAGTGCAACAGTAGAGTAAAAACACAAACTGCTCATACAAATAGTATCACCGGAGACACATCTTGTCATCCAGCTATATAACAAAATCTTTTGATCTATATGACTCCTATGGCCTTGTTCCAAAGCCTATTGAAACCAATTAAGAATCTCGATCATCTTTAGTGAAATTGGACCTAGCCCATTAAGAGATTTTGCCCCAGGGGAGAAAATGGAGGATTTTTAAGGGCCACCCTCACATGTCACTTCAATTTATCACAGAGGAAAAAAATGTTTCCCTTCATTAACACTGTATAAGGCAGCTTCCTTTTCCAGTAGCTCAGTTGTATGTGTCAAACTCTCTCCCTTAGCTCTCTGCTGATCCCTTATACCAAAGATGACTGCAAATACAATGTAATATTACTTCTCAAAACAATACTTAAGAAGTCGGCGTTTCCAGAACTCATTCACATAATTTTCCCCTGCCTCAAAGCTCATGTGGGTAGTTTATGAATGATGACAGCTAAATTAAAAGCTATCCTATCTGAATGGGCTAAAAGACTGGCAAAACTCAGGAAACTATAAACTAAACAGAAGTGACAGTTATAGTCACCTTTTGCATAGAAAACCCCTGTAAACTATTTCCTGTTGTGTCCCATTTCTCAGCTGGAATGTACTGCAAGGATCAGGAGTAGATTAGGAAGTTAAAACACTTCATTTCTTTCATGGGTGTAACAAACATAACATTGGGCATGGATTTTTACCCATGATTAATTTAACCCAATATCTTATGATATTATTCTGATATTATTCTTAATTGAATACAGTTCCCTAAGTAGTAAAATGCAACATTACATTGCATTATATATATTATTAAATATACATTCTTTGATTAAAAAAAAAAACAAAAAATCAGTCTTTGATTAAAAAACAAACAAAAAAACCCAAAAAACAAACAAACAAACAAAAAAAACCCACTCCCTATATGAAGTTCTGCAAATATATCCTTATGAATGTATTTTCCATATTTTACCTGGCTGCATGCAGAAGAGTTTTTTCCAGATAAGCCTGATACTGGTATGAGTTAGGAACATGAACAAGTATTGCCTTCTCACCCACAACAAGCCAGTCTCTGGTTACTGCAGTCATCTGCATTACTCAGAGAAGTGTCTACTATAGTGCCTTTTCTGACCTAGGTGCTAATAACCAGAAGCCTACAGTAATCTCATCCATATGATGCATAGGGAATTGCTGATGTGTATGATGCATATGGCCGATACAGGGATCAAACCTGTGCTCTCAGTGTTATTATCACCATGCTCTAACCAACTGAGTGATCTTAGGATTCTTCAGCCTGGAAATGAGAAGGCCTTAGGATGACCTAATTCAGTATCTGAAGGAAGCAATAAGAATGATGGGGAGAGACTTTATACAAAGATATGTATTGACAGAACAAGGGGGGATGGCTTCAAACCCAAAGAGAGTAGATTCAAAATAGATGTTAGGAAAAATTCTTTATTGTGAGGGTTGTGAGACCCTGAAACAAGTTGCCCAGAAAAACTGTGGATGCCCCTTCTCTGGAAGTGTTCAAGGCCAGGTTGGATGGAGCTCTGAGCAACCTGGTCACGTGAATGGTGTTCCTGCCTACGGGATCTTTAGGGTCTCTTCCAAACCAAACCATTTTAGGTTTCTATGATTCTGTGAAGAGGATTGAGAAGATTTACAGATTCATTTTAACACACCCATGCCCTTCCAAACAAATATGCTTTCAAAACCAAATTCTCCAGAATGTTCAGTTTTGAAATCCTGGCAGACACCTTTCCTAAAACAGAGTCCTGAACTTTTTTACCTAATGCAATGGTCAGTCGAATAGGAAGCCAAATAATAATTCATATTATTCCCACCCCATATGCCGGAACACCTTTGAACCCACTGGAAATATCACACTCCCACCTGGAGCACTTGCAAAAGACATGTTGTGTGAGAATATCCCTACCTCACGCCTTATCTTGCAGTGGCACAGAGGACAGTGCCTCTCCACACAGAACACAGATATGAGTTTTGGCAAATCCATGTATGAAGTGAAAAATTGTGAAATTTTCCAAAACTTTCAGAAAAAAAGTCTCCTAGGTTGTATATTTTTGAATATTGCTTCATTTAGAAAAAAAAATAAAACCCAAAAAAACCCACTTCTCTTTTTATGTTTTCATTTCAGGAAAACATTTTAGCTAGCTCTCCTCCTTTTTGGAAGTATCTGCAGATAGTAGAATACAGCATCCAATATCTAAATATATATACAATAAGTTCATACACAATTTAAATACAATTATTTCTCTCTTTTAAAGAATAAATATGTCAAGCATCAAAAAAACATTCTAGGCCTACTGTGCTTCAGTTTGAGTGAAAATACCATTTGTTCCTCTTCAGTGAATATTTGAGGAAATAAAATGACACACCCATTAAAGTAACACATCTAATGTGCACCAAAGCTGTTCATTTGTACAATAAATAAGTTAAAAACTAGATTCTCATATGATCTACAATTCAATCTGACTGACTGCTGAACCTCCCTAATCAAATACATCTACATGACATTGTAAGCTAAATTACAGTACATTATTAGCTTGTAAAATGAAATTGCTGCAATGTTATGTACTGTATATTTGAAGCAGTAACAAATTTTTCGGTGATAGATGAGCTAATGGATGCATTGTATTGCAATAAATATAAATTCAAAGTAGCAATAGGAAAACATTAACATTTTTATATATGAGTTTAGGCATTTATGAGGCTCATCCAGCTAGCAGTAAAAACTGAAAAGGTGTTCTTGCTAGCTGCTATTTCTGTTTTGGACTGTAGCAAGTGAAAAAATATGTGGTCTGTCTTTGCAGCGAGGTTTGTATACCCAACATAAGACACAACTGATAGAGTTTTGGTTAGTAGCTATCATTCATTTCTCTCTGAAAAAGTTCTCTGTGTACTTGATCTGCAGGTCAAACCCAGACACTACTTACCAGTAATTTTCCATGACCTTGCTATCAGAGTTTCTTCTTCTGCACAACACCCTGCTCCAGTCTTTCTCTCTCAATTTCCTCTGGAACTGCTAATGCCATCACTAACTATTCAGCAACTACTGGGGTTTTTTTGTTTGTTTGTTTGTTTTGGTTTGGTTTTTTTAAAAAACTGAACAAACAAAAAACCCACAAAAACATAGCCATTTCAGGAGAAGAGTCAAAAATAAAGCCAAAAAAAAAGGCAGAAAACAGCAGCCAGCTGCAAATGCTGGAAGGAGGACTAGGGACTTCTCTCCTGGTATCCAGGCATCTTTCATAGAAATTTTTGAGAGAATGGATCCCCTGTGGTCTTACAGATGGTGAGCTGCACAAGAGCTTGGCTTACTGCAGGCAATCCCCCCTTGCCAAGGCAAAACACCAGGACTACCGTGTTCCCTGTGAAAGGCAGAACAATTGTAACACTGGCAGCCAGATCATGGGAATCACCCATGGTGGCAGGCAGAGGAAAGATGACGGTTGAGCGGGTGTGATGCAGGCAGAAAAAAACAGGCAAGCCAAAGGCAAGCGATTTGACTTAAGGCAAAGGACTGTAGGATGGGGAGGAGGTGGTAAATTTTTATATGGAGATGTGAAGTTGGTTAAAAACCATCAGCATCCTCGTGTTCACACCTCATCTTGTAGGCTGGTTATCTGAGTGGTGTTATGTGGATTCATGTGTTCTTGCAGTGATGCTTTACTCAGCACTATTTCCTCAGTATTTACAGCCGGAATTTTCTCCATGTAGTATCTTTTTGTTCCCAGCCTAGCAAAATGAGGGGTGTGTTGCAGACTCAGTTGTCACAATGCATTTGTGATATAAGCAGAAGCGTGTCAGAATGCAGATGCAATTATAAAGTTACTGGAATGGGCAGAAATAAAATAAAGTGTTTGGGTATTATAATTCTGCTTAATGTGAAGTGCTGTTAGTTTGCTTGTCACTGAATATCCTTTTAATTAAGGAGTCTTGATACCAAAACATGCTGCATTTGGGTAGAGACCAAATATATATGCCACCATTACTCTAAATTAGTAATGATGATTATAGTAGACAGTCACCTACCTTGTTAGAAAGAGTAAAGCACCAAGCCTGGTGAATTAGTCAAAATCTGTAATCTTACTCATTAAAAGAGCTGTAATATACTATTTCCGAGCAAATAGACAGGTGCTTCTGACAATGTGGGAGTGGAAGGAGCATAGGGGGATCTGTGAGCAAAGATCTACCTTGAATTTGTCCTAGAATACTTATCTATCTGTGAATTACTTCATTTCAGTATACTAAACATGAAACTGGATATCCAATTATTTGTAGGTAGTATAGCCTATTCCACAGTCAAACAAACCAGCAAAAATCACTGCTGCCTATGATCTTTTTCAATCAGTACTGCTAAAAATTTTTATTGTGCAAAGAGGAGTAAGTTTAAAGAAGCTAAAAAATATTTGATAATTTCTTTGATGAGTGGCTTATAAATCTGCCTTTTGTCTATTTTTAAGACCTATTACTGTAGCATATGTGAGACTTAGAAGTGCATGTTAATGTATCCTAGCAAAGCAGGAAAATATCATGACTCTGAGACCGGAGACAAGAGATAAGTCTACACAAGGGGAGACACGAGTGCCTCCCAGACCTGGTAGCATATGGCCATGTGTCAGCTCACATGATGGAGGGATTCAGGCATGCCCCCTGTTCCTCACAGCCCTCATATATACACATTCAGCTTTTGGTAGGATACTTGCATATACAGAGTAGAAGGAAGTTATGTTGTGCTGATTTGGGATGGAAAACCAGATCAAGCCACAGAAGGCATTCACCTAGTGACCCAGGCGCAGCCAAAGCTTTTGAGTTATTGACCTGAAGTCACCCTCTGCAAAATCAGAAGCTCATTAATGTAATAACAAAAAAACCACAAACAAACAAAAAAAGTGGATAATACTGCATTTGAAGGGGTGAACATATTTTTTTTAGCATCCCAATGACAGCTTTTTCAACAGCAGTGGTTCAGGGCTTAATGCTGCTCTGATCTGGTTTTACATTGATTTAAGTATACGTGCTGTATCCTTCTGTTCTTCCTGTATCATTCTGTCAAGGGAAAGAAGAATAATTCCCTCTCTTAGGAGTAGAGTCTTGCTCTTAACCTTCAGCTGATGAAAACTATCAAAATTAGTTTTTATCTTTCGTCCTAATGTTAAGACACCTATTTTGACATATAATCAGGTCCCATTGTCAAACTCCAAAAGTTATCCCTCTCTAGTAGTCCCCTGATAGATAGTTTCCTGGCAAGAACTGTAAGGTGTACTTTGCCTGATATTTTTAAACACTTTCTTATTAGAGCAATTTTTATTTTTCTACATTTGTCTGTTTCTTAGATGCAGTGATTGGAGCTTCTTGTATCTTCCTATGCTTCATTTCTTCCTGTATTCTGGCACTATCCAAAGTTACAAGACCGCTTGCACAGGTATATTTGTTTTAAAAAAACCCAAATGTATCCTGTTACCACGTCCACGGGAGAGAGGAATTCAGTCTGGTTTTTTAATTGGCTTCTCTCCCAGCATATTTTGAAAAAAAGTTACTGGAAGACTAGAGCTTAAATTTGTCTTGAAACTCTGTTTGATCAGCCAAATATGTTTTATTTGTAGAAAGGTCTTCACAATATTCTGCCAAAATTGGGTTTGAAAAGCAATCTTCCAAATATTATTTGACTTCTTTTTTGCTCTGGAAATCTACCATCAAGTCTTAGGAGAGCAGAGCAAAAACATCTTTTCTCTTTCAAAAATCCCAGCTCTGACCACATCAGAAATATCAAATATTTGGCTTTTTTAAATTTTCTAGTGACTCATACTGTCCACAGAACCAATGAGATACAGAAGTACACTGAAATACATGGATAAAATGTTTCACTTTATTTGGTTCAATTTTAATTAATTTTGCATGGAATTTTAGGTAAATGTTCAAATTTGTTAATTTTAAAACTACTGTTCTACTCAAAATTAGTATATTTCACAGTCTTGATTTTGGAATACTGTTTGTGTGTTTGTTTTTCCCCAATACAACCCTTTTTTGGCTGTGAAGAATTAATTCTTCAAACTATTTAGTAGGCAAATAGTCTGTGGCCAGCAAAATGGTTTTCACTTGTGGATTTGAACTCACAGGTCAGATTCATCAACAAGATAATGAGATATTTTCTATATTTCAATTTTTAACAATCTTCATATCCATATTCATTAAAATTTAAAAGATGCTAAATAATGGATTGTTCTAGTGATGTCTGTTAAATAAATTTTATAGGAACAGAAAACAAGAACTTCATAACTGGTGAATTGCACTATTGTTTACATTCATAATGTGTTGCCTAAATGGATAAATTAGATAATTATTACCAAAACTATTCATAATTTATTAGTATTTGCATCATAAAGAATAGAAATGCTCATGTTTTGTTAAGAAATGGAAAGGTTTGCAGTAGGTACTGCTTGTTTTGCCAGCCCAGTTTTGTCTCTCTACAGGTAAAATATAAAGCCAATAAATTTCTTCTCCTGCTCTTAATTGAAAAATACCTTGCCTATTTTTATGTGATCAGAAAATTTTGTGCCACATTTGATTTATTGTTTCATGATATTCACATGGCCCTGGATGTTAGGGAAAACTACAAAGTCCTACCTCTTCCTCTTTTTTTTTTTTTTTTCATGTAAATTACTTAAATTTTAAGTTATTTCAGGTTTTTTTTTTCTCTATACTCTGTATTTGCATGTTGTCTACCACATCTATATGGAATGCTGCAACCCACAGGAAACTAAAGATTTACCAGAAATAACTTACACAAGTAATTAAAGTACTACAGCACTGCTCAGCAATGGTACATTTCAGTTTGTACTTCAAAAACTTGTACTCAGCATTTCCCACTGCCATGTATTTATTTGCTTGGTCCAATCTTAACCACCCTCTGCAGCATGTTACCCTCAGTAGAGGCAAAGTGTGCCTAATAAATAAATGACAACAATGAGCACTGGTGTATGAGTAGCAATAACTTTGGATCATGGAAAGGTTTTTTTTTTACTTTTTAGAAGTTGTGGCATTTCCCTCTGCATTACCAAGAGCAGATATATACCCAGTGCAGTACATTACCCATATAAGAGTAAAAGCAATGCACACCAGCAGTGATGGCATTGTAGAAGGTCCTGAAAACCAAAGCTGTGAGAGATCTATAAGATCTCAAAGAAACCTGTGTGGCTTGAGGCTCAAGTGTCTCTGACCATCCTGAGGCATCTGTGTGATGAACATGCTGCTAATAGCACCATATATCACAGCTCTCCTAAAAAGGGTCAGCAGCTGCATGAGTGCTGCTCAAAAGGAGTAAGTCTTCTGTGGATGAACTACTTGTTAATACAAACTCAGTGTCGAAGAATGTAGGTTGTAAATGCTGTGCTCTGAGAAACCCTCCACCACCTTGGATTTCACAGAGGGGTCAATACCACATCTGTTTTTAGAAATATGCACAGGTCTGTCCTGGTTCATCTGAAGCTCTTCCCTTTCCCTTGCTTCCTTGGAAAAGTTCTTGCAGACTATTAAAGTGCAGAAATAACTGGACCTTGTGCATACCATAAAAACACTTTAGAAGGAAATTACTTTGAAGCCTGATGCTAATCTGTAAGGCAAGCAAAGAAATAAATCAGTTTCAAATCTTGATTGAGATCAAGTTAACTCAGTTCAGCATTCCCAAGACTGCTCAACAGACTAACAAAAGGAATCCAATTTAATTAGGCTGAAGAATGATGCTCAGACCTTTATATTCACTGTGCTTAACACAACTCCATCTGATGAAAAATCCCAAAACAAGTTTCACTTAGGAGTTACTGATTCAGGTGATAAAATGTAAATAGAGCTTTCCCAGATAGTGGGATGAAGACTCCTGGGCACATTCCCACTTGTGTCAAACTCCTGGAGTACTACAAGCCTTCAGAAAAATATATTTCTTCATGCTAAGTGTGAAGAAGACAGAGCAAAGTGATGTCTAGCTGTGTTTTGGGAAGCACCACAACTTTGGGTACCATGTTCATTATTCCATTTGAGAGACACATATTGAAAAACTTCTGAGGTATCTTAACTATGCAGAGGACCCAGATTTTGGTGGCCCTGAAACAGTTAGTCCATCACAAGAAATGGTAAAATAATCCACGACTTAGCAATGTACAGTCAAGACCTGTGACAATAATCTTCTCAGAGCTTTACAAGTATTTGAAGAGGTAAGATCTATTTTGAATATATAACATGCATTAGAAAACGTCATAATTTTTCAACATATTTACTTTGACTTGTGGTTCACCTTAAAGGGAAGAGATTGTTCTGTGTGTAACACAGAGTAGAAGAGGTAACACATAACATGGATCTTGATCATGGGCCAGCACAGAGGTACTCACAGATACAAAATCCTGCTCTGACCAGAGAGCATTTGAATATTTTCATTATTAGTCAAAAGGCTCACTAAACTTTTGAAACTAATTGTAAACATATTATGCCACTGAAACACAGCATCTCTAAGTCAACGTTCAATAAATGGCTTGTGTATTGAGGCTTTCCTTCATCATCTTCCATATCCTGAGGTCATATTCCTTAAAACAAGTGCTCAGTCAAGACTTCCCATTTCAAGAAGATTGAAGACACATGTGAGATATTATTAGCACACAGCATTACAGTGTCTGCAAAGAATTTCAGCCTGGTTCAGCTACTCAAGGGCAGGCATCCCTGCTCCTGTGAGTCTGCTGTGTTGTAAGCCACACAACTCTGCCCTCCTCAAGAAAAGTAAGTTAGAAACACAGAAAAGGCAAAAATCAAAACTGTCAGGGACCGCAAGTAGTGTAAGTTGTCCTGGTCAGGCAGAGGTCAGTCAGTCTGGGTATTCAGACTCAAGGTAGACCAAGGCAGTACATCTCTCCAAGATGATACACTGTTACTTCATCACCTAGGCTGCTCCAGAGAAACCATATGTTCTCATGCTCTCCCACAAGCAGTGAGAAGACAGTACAGAACATCACACACAATATCAATGGTAAGCTGACATCAGCTGCCTATTACATTCTTGACCTAGCTGCTCCCCAGCATTTGCAGCAATAATACCAGCTCCTGCATATTTTAGTGTGAGATGAACCATGAGCAAACATTTTGATAAGAGCTCACCCAAGCCCATATCCTAACGTCATATTTAATTTTCTTTGCAAGCAATTTAAATTGGCTTTTTGAAAACATGAGCACTGAGTGCAAGCTTGTTCACTCCAGAAAGCAGCAAAACATCACTTTTGGATCACTCTGAACTGAGAGAGACTTAAGATCATGAATTTAATTTTGCTGGTCTGACTCACTAACTGCAAAGTAAACACAGAAAAATGCAGGAAATTACCA
>JAWWMP010000093.1:2040057-2054307 GCA_035047865.1 Dendrocincla tyrannina
CGACGCTCTTCCGATCTAGGAAGTCAGAGACCAGCAGAGAGACCCAGGGTCATAAAGGGATGCCAGATTGCCCCCTGTTTGTCCTATGGAAGTCGTTCTGTTTAGCTCAAGCTGTTGTGTGTCCTGAATACTAGTGATAGTCATTTAAGTAGAAGCAAAATTACCTATTTCAGTGGAACCATTTTAGCAGAAATTCAGGTTATAAAGGAAAGTGAAAAGCTAGCAGCTGTCTCAGTTTGATGGGGCAGAGAAAGAGATAGTCAGTTCTCCCTCCATTAACTAGGTTCAAAGTTACCCCCCATTCTTGTCTATGGGTGAGAAAGACACATACTTTCCCATTGAATCCCTGCACTTTGTGGACATTGAAAAACAGAACAGATATTGCATGCACCTCTTGGTTATAAAACCAGTAGTCCACTTTGACAAAAAATTGTCAGAGCATATAGACACAATCCTAATAGGTTGTGTTTAATTCCAGCATTTCAAATCAAAGAAACTTGTTATTGCAGCTGATGAATAGAATAAAGGGGAAAACAGAGCTGTAGGAAGATTTCTGTGGCATAGATAAATTTTGCATGCCACATAACATGTGAGATCTTTACTTAAGGTATTACATGTTTAAGGGTATACGACACACAGTTGATATGTCATCTAAGTCGTCTGAGATCAGCGGTTTCCATTGAAGCAAGCTTAGAAATGTATCTTCTCATACATTTCTAAACAGTTAAAAGTATAAAAGTAATTTTTAAAAAATCCCACCCTTTTTTTTTAAAAAATCTAAACCATTAGATTTCTGTCTCTATTTTGTGAGGCTCTGGTGTTGTATGTTTTAAAGTTACCAGCAACTCTTGCAGTTGAACATATGCAGTTCTATACGTCAGCTAGGAAAGTAGAGATTAGTATTGTGGGATTATTTAAATCAGGTAAATAGTAAACTTTAAAACTCTTAATATGACACATTATTGCATTGTTCTTGGTTGTTTTTCATGGCTAAGGACAAGGCAGCTGGTCATGACATTTCTTTAATGGGGAAGTCAGAAGTAAAGCAGGTGTGTTTTCTTCTCCATGCTTCCTCACTCATTGATGAGGAAGGATTTTGGGATTGTCTTCCTTCTACACCCAAGAGGGAACAAAAAAAAAAAAAAAAAGAAAAAGAAAAAGAAAAAAAGAGAGTTCATCTTATTTTCCCTTTACGTAAGTTTTTCAGAATGAAGACTTTTTCTAGCTTCACTTATTCTGCCAGACTGTTATGCAGAATTAGCCTTCATGCCTGTTTGGTTGGATATTCTGACTTTTCCAATCATTTAAGCTGCCTGCTTGTTCCTTTCTTGCAGATTTTACTTTTTGCACAGATTCTCCTATTTTCCTATTTTCCTTTTACCACAAGTCTCAATTTTGCCCATTGCAGTTATGGCTGTTGTATACATAAGGCAAGTTGTTTTATTAAATGTTGTTAGCGGTGTTAAAGCCGCTACAAAATATCTATAAAGTCACTGGTTATATTATTGTAGTACATTCGTTTCTGGTATCCAAGTTAAAAAAATAGTAATTTTGTTATGATTAGTCTTCTACTTTCTTAGTGTGACAGAATTCTGCTTGGTCCACAGTGACGGGCACAGTTCTGTTCAAACCAAGACAAGGAGAAAGAGGTATCGCCCTTCTTGCAAAGTGTAACGCAGAACTGACAAATTGACAGTCCTAACAGAGTTTTTTTTTATGCCATTTTAGATGTCATTTCATACCCTTGGTATATCAACTCCTCACTGCATCCTTGTTTTCATTACCTTGTGGTGCCATTCAGCTACTTGAACAAAGATCAGAGCCCTGTACTGCTGAGTTCCAACAGGCACTAAGGAAACACTTCTGCTTTAAAATTTTAAATTAAAGAGATGCAATGATTCCATAGCTCAGCAACATCACAAAGACTCCATTTGACTTTCCCACCATCAGCCAATAAGGCTTCTGTAGAGCTGGCAGTTAACTAGTGCTTCCAGGTCTAAACAACAGTAACTTTCTCTATACAGATATATCTATATATTTATATTGATAGATAGATGGATAGATAGATAGATGGATAGATAGATAGATGATAGATGGATAGATAGATAGATAGATAGATAGATAGATAGATAGATAGATAGATAGATAGATAGATAGACACATATATATTCTGAATTTTGAAAGCAAACCAAAGTGCATATTTGGGTAAAAAAAAAGCTGTTTTGCATCCTAATTCTACAGAAATCCCTGCCTTCAGGTTTTGTTATGGAAAACTGGGATAAAACTCTGATTTTTCCACTGCTTAATATGGATCTCTCTATAGCTACCTGCTGTGTGAGTGGACAGATGCTCATGGGTAGCTGCTACCATGAATCCCAGCTGCACACAGTGATATTACCCAACACTGTGGAGTTAGGGACAGGTAGCCAAGGCTTCAGAGGAAGCAGGCTTTCTCAGTGCAGCTATAGGCATCTCTGCAGAGACCACAAATGCCCAAAACTGCTCTCTAAAGCCAGACCTTCAGAACCATGTCACTGTAGTCCAGATGACCAACTTATTTTGGAACATGAGCTTTAGTTTATTAGTTCTTTATATATTTGCATCTTGTTCTCAGAAATACAAAAATTGCAAAGTAAAATTCATATCATTTTTCTGTTGGGATGTCATAATTACATTAGGCAATGTTAGGTGAAATAAATTCACACTGTCAAGTACTATAATTAAGACTGTGCTGACCAGTTTGTTTTTAAAATCTTCTCTTCAGTCATGAGTTTCTGAAAAATTTATCTTGTCTAGCAAACTATATGACATAGATCCATGTCAGCAGATGGGAATAATTACACTAATTAATGCAATCTGAAGGGCTTCAATAGTCATGGAGTTATTATGTAACTGCACATTAATTAAATGATCAAGTAACTGCTCAGTAATTTCATGGTGATTTGTGCTGCAGAAGATACTTGCCTTACACAAACAAATAATGCTGTTATACAATTCAGAACGGATGTGAATATCTGCATGTCAATACTAAAATATATGCTATATTTTTTATGATGGCTTCCTCCAGCAATGCTGACTGTTTCTGAGTATATTTTATGTAAGCATGAAGATTAAGAGGCATGTCTATTTTTAATGAAAGCATATATCCATTTATACATAAGCACTTTCATGGGCAGAGATTGAACTATGTCATATTTAACACTTGAAAATATTAAAGACATGAACATAATGATGCACGTCTGGGCACTAAATTCAAAAGCCTGGGCCTGGAGAAGGTTCTTCACAAACCTGATCTGTACATGGAGTGGAGTACATGGACCAACTTGTGTTTTACTGTTCACAGTTGCAAACCCCATGCTGCAAGCTTGTTTGAAATCACTCAGTACATGAGTATTTGAGAGCAAGTCTTGGAATTTCAGTGCTGTACACTGTGATAAGTCAGACAGTCATATTTAAATATCTAACAGTCTGAAAGATGAGAGTTTAAAAGAGCCATGACTGGTTTTCATCTTTTGCAGACCAGATCGGGGCACTCTGTTATGAATTCGCAGTAGGAGAATGGTGTCTGTTTTGGTGTGTAGCAGTAGTTCTTGCTGGGTTTTTTATACATCCGTACTAGAGCATATTATCAAGAGAAAGACTAAAGATCTGGAAGCACACTGACTACTTCTTTATAACCCACCTCTGAAAGAAGGAATGATGAAGCAAAAGTGGTAAAAAAGAAATGAACAAAAAAACCCAGGAATATTGGAAGATGGGAAAGTGTTGTGAGCATTGCATCAAATTAATATTTCATCAATTTGCTGATATTGATTACTTACCTTTTCTAAATGAAGGCAGTGTACATAGCATCTATTTTTTTCATTCCATGTGGGACAAAGGTCACCATCTGCTATTTAGTTGATGCTTTTTTTACACTAGTAGTGGGATCTTTTATTTTTAAGTTATATTCTTAAATATATTTCACTAAATCCTTTATAAAAAGAATATGTGAATTAAAAAAAAAAAACAAAAACCAAAAAACAAAACTTCTTCAAAAAACGCAACAAAAATAAACTTTAGTTGTTGTTCAGGGAATAAAACCTTAGGTAGGTTATTTGGAGGATTTTTTGTGAATTGTTTAACCAATTCACAGTGTAACAAATCCTAGGTCACTGGAGACACATTCCTCCCCCTATGGACCAACGGACTTGAGTATAATTAATGACATCACTAGCGGAGGTTATAAAATTTTTTGTCTGTCATAAGAAATATTAGTGGACTGCATTTTCTTCCATATCTATATAAACTACTCACAATGGAATGTAATGCTATTTCAAAGAGGTACTGATATCTTCCCAAATGTCTTTAATACTAATTCTGTGTTATTTTCCTGCTTCTTTCCTTCAGGTAGTACACATCTAACTTTTGCTCCAAGTCGTGATACAAATTATAAACCTTGCTAATTCTAAAGATGTTAGTGGAAGCTTCCCCATAGTAATACACACTGAAAACCACCCAGTAACCCTAGCATTCTCTTGGGATCTCTCATGGGGCTCTCAGATCTGAATCAATGACCAAACCATAACCCTTACTCCATCTGAGCAAGCAAGATTAACTTAAGGAACATACATACTACAAATTACCAGAGGAAATGTGTAACACATATATAAACAGACCAAACCACCTGGACTAAACTGTGTCTACATATAGCTTTGCAACTACAGTCCAACTGTACAACAAAAACTCTAAGTGGCATGGAAGAGAAGATAGGATGTGTGCTGTGCTGATTCTAGCAAGGTCTTGGCATGCAGTTTATTCCTGGAGGCTTCTAATTTAGGGATAAAAGCTTTTAAATTGGAGGAGGGACCACCACTCTGAGCCAATTCTCTTGATTTTCAAAAAGAGACTGCTCATGCAAAAGGAAAAGGTAATGAGTATCTCCATGCCTATTTGCATCCATAACCAAAGACATGTTTGCAGCATTGACAAAACTATCCACTACTGGCAACCTGGACTACTCCTGGAACTGGCAGCCCTGACTGAAAAGGCATGTACATTCAGTCTTGAGCATACCTAAAAAAAGCCAACAGACTAGAGGTCAACACTATACAGAGGTCCCAGTGGAATTGTGATGGTAATGAGAATGTCATCTATACTACTTTATGAACCAAAAATATCTGAACTACTGTGTAGTTTGCTTGTAGGAGAAGATAGCTTATCCCTACTGTCATCTACCCAACACCGTGAACAGCATGGCCACATGGGAAGAATGTAGAGGGACACTTGGCTGTTCAAGTTACACCAGTGAGGAAAAATTTCAATAACATCTGCTTTATCTTTATTTTTTTGCTTTTCCCTGTAATTAAAATATGTTAGAAAAGTGATCAAAGAGGGTACAAAAGAGAAGGAAACAAACAAACAAAAAAAACCCCACAAAAATACCAACTGCTGTCCATGGAAGCCACAAACCGAGGCTGACTGTATGAAAATAACTACCAGAGCATTAAACTACTGCACTCAAGACACAGTTATTGTTCTGTAGGAAAGTTTCTGGTAAAGCCAGATCTATTGTCTGTCCAAGTGAATGAATTTGCACACTCAAATATTTTTTACATCCTACAGAAGAAGTTCTGCCATACTTTATCCCTGTTCTGAATATGATCCTCTGCTTCTTTCTTTGATCTCAAACTCCTGTGCTCTATTCCTAGCCACAGATGGCACAACACTATGAATGTACTACCCCCATGTACACAGGTACATTAGTGATGCAAAGCTTCACAATTTTCATTCTAGAGTGCAAGTACTGAACTATACATGTCTTGTGTAAAGACACTGCACTCCTTTTATCAGCTCTGTTTTATTGATTTGTCTTGAATTGCTTAAGTCTGATGAGTCCATTAAACAGGTACAAATTCTCCATACGCAAAGTAAAACAGAAGTTGGAAAAAAAAAATTCCTCTTGAATGTCTTCTTATTGCATCAGCTTAGTTTCATCAGTTTATTCATTTATCTAAAGTCTTTCCTGATGCAGACAGAAACCGATATCTGTGTATCTTAAGACAAAATGCTGTATCAATACTCCACCAGAAAGTATTGCAAGAAAGTACTAGAAAAGTATTTTTGCAAGATTATGTGTCAGCGACACGTGTCCTCAGAAGGGAGATGGCTGATTCACTTCACATACCCGGATTCAAAATTCAATCACTACTAAGTTCTTAAACACTTAAAATTATTAAAGCTTCAACATACTTCCTGCTCGTAGAGCTGGTGAAACATGTACTAACTATTCTGTAATTTAAGTCTATGGAAGCTGCTGCTGCAGTTAAAAAATATTGTGCCATTTTTCTTTATTGTTTCTGTGGGACTTGAGAATTAAGTCATAAATGGTAGAAGATACAGGAAAAGGAGAAAGAAATGAAGGAGTGTGACCAGCAAAGTGAAAGCCTTGTACAAGATTACTGATATGTGGCATGGGTACAATCCACTTGGAAGTGGTATATGATCTTCCAAACAGCCAGTTGTTTCCATTTTCTTGATGGCAAAAGATTTGTAGGTTTCTGAACTCAATTAGTAGAAATAGATAGAAATTTAATAGTACAAAGAGGAAGTCGAGGCATATAAATATCAGGAATATGTGGGGTATACACAGGAGACAGAATAGGAAGCAGCCAAGGAAGAAAACCTCACTGACGTAGCTCTGAAAAATAGAATTGCAACATCAGATGTGCTATGAAAGAGGAGTGCTAATAAATCCATTCAAGACATTGGTGAAAGTATCTAGAGCACTGTGGTTGTGCATCTCTGAGAAGGATAAAACCAAGCAGCAGAAAATGGGAATTAAGTTAGTCAGGGAAATAGATAGGACAGAAAGGGGGACTGAGGAAGCAGGACAGTTTTGTGACACATTTGCCTATGCAAAGTGGGGACCCGCCATGACTAGAATTGTTCCTTACAAATAACTTTGTATGTTAACATCAGAGGAAGAGGGAAACTATTGACATTTAAATACTGAAAAAAGAAATATTATACATTTATTTCCACTGTGCCTGAGCACTTTTACAGTTTCTAACGACCAAAGCAACAAGTCAGAGGAAATGGCTTGAAATAACAAAACTATTTTAGGGATGACTTGTTTACTTTTAAGATGACATTGCACAATACAGGTGGTGGCAACACCTGGAGGCTGGGCTCACGAGCCAGTACGTAAAATCATTATGTCACCTACTGCTCCTATTCAGAAGGTTGTTGATTTGGGATATTTTTTCCCCAGGATACTCTTAAGGTTCTTGCCCTCTGAGCTGTCATTTTGTTTTGGCTGCAGGTAACCCCCACCTCCCTGCCATGAGTCTCCTTTGCACCTGTATTCTATTTTTTCCTGAGAGTTTTAGATCATAGGAGTACACATTTATGTCACTATATCTAACTAAATCAGATGCCACCTTTTCCATGATTTTCCTGTGTATAATCTGTTATATTTTCATGTATTACAGTGTGGTTTCAACAACAACTTATTAAAGTATGCATCACACTGCAGTAAAATTAATTGGTGTAATACCGCGAAAATGCCATCTCCAGGAAAAACAGTCATTTCTGTAAACTGCACTATGGTTTTCTTATGTAAATTGTAAATACATCTTGGGCTTATTCTGGACATTCATTTTATGGCTGTACAGAACAATGTCTGAATCCATAACATCCTGCAGTTAAGGGACAGGAACTTTTACTGATGTTCACGGATATTTGCCAGTGTTGACTATTCAAACCTATACAATAATCATTTCCTATCTATGAGTACCTGCTGAGGAACCGATAGGAAGTAGCAAGATGAAATCTTACTGATTTGCAGGGCAGTTTCTTTTCTTCAGGTGTTTTCACAAAAACTGATTAGCTACAGCATGATGTTCTCTCTTTTGACTGCCTTAGTGATGCAGGTCTAAGAAAAAACATGTTGTGACAACAAGCAAAGCTCAGAAATATTTTATTAGATAGCAATACTAATCATACAGTCTGGAGAATGCATTGACATTTTGTGGCTGAAGTGTCACAGTGAATAATCTTTCCTTGTGCACATGTAGTGTTTGAGAAATTCAGACCCAAACACCATATTTTATCTTAAACTGAACCAGAACACTGTTTACACAAGAGCTTCAGAGCAGCACAGGAAACCTAAGACTTTGCAGAAAGCTGTCTGGAGACCAAAAGAAATTTTTCAAGTGTCCAGTGAAACACACCCTCCAACTGCTCGGGAGTTGATGATCAGATTCTAACTACAAGCATCAAAGACTTTTAAAGTGCAGCAAATAAAAGCAGTGGTCAAGCCTCAGAGACTAGATATTCCCACATGAAACATAATATAGCATGAAATGAGTAGAAAGATCCTATGCTTTTAACCAACAGTTCCCTGACTATAAGATTGAGTATAAGCAGATATTGATGCTGCATAAACAACCAAGTCCTTTGCCCATATGGGCCTTAAGAGCTTAGTGTCTAATGGAAGGGTGGATGGCCTTGATTTACACAGTTCAGCAATAAGGCTATAAATACCTTTTTATAGCCCTAGAGACAACTATATTCTTAACATCAGTAATTTTGTGGATACTTTATAATCCTTAAAGAGGCAAATTTACTGCACAACAAAGAAAACAAGGCAAATGTTTAAGAGATATTGCTAACAAGGTTTTCCACCCTTATCAGAGATAAAGTCTTGAGAGCCAACTTTAGACTCTAAAGTGAAAGCTCCAGATCTCAAAGCAACTTGTTTGAAGCACTGTGAACTTTAGAGGCCAGTAGGTGAAATTCTAAGTACTTTGGAATACCATTTTTTAACCATTTTCTCTCTCTTTGGTTCAGGTTTTTCTGGCACAGTACCCAGGCCATCATGGGCTCCCACAGCTTCCGTGTGTTTGTTAACATACATCTGAAGTCCATATTTATCCAGGCATAGCTTTTGAGGTCCAAATTCTCTTTAAAGGTGGAGTGAACCAAGGAATGAGGATAGGATCCATCCTCTGGCTGTCTCTCAAGAGTACCCACTCACCAACTGCCCTTCAGCTTTGCTTCCTGATCTGTATTTCCTTAGAGACATCTCTGCCTGTGGCATAGGGGTTGGAAGTAGATGATCTTTGAGGTCCTTACCAACCCAACCCATTCTATGAGTCTATGATCCTACAGCAGGAATTACTTCCCTTATCCTTAAAGCTGCTGTAAAATCTTAGAATGTGTATGGGAGTGCTGCATTCTGATTGAACAACCCTCTTCACAGTCAAAGGAAGGCATTGTCCATTTTATATCTCGTCTGTGTGTATACATTGAGCATACCAGGGCAGGCAAGGCAGTTGAACTTTCTTCTTTTTCGCAGGACTACACATTGGTTATTATTTGTTTGTCATGGCATTGCATGTTTAGACTCTAAACCTTAAGTCTGAATGAGAGCTACTTCCTTTTCCTAACAAATGTGGTGTGTTTATAAAAACAAATCATCAATGCAAAAGAAACAGAATAGAGGAAAGTTTTCTTAGTAAAACAACAATATTAACCTGATTAATCTTTCTGAATGTTGTGACTGATTCAAAGACTTGTTTCCCCTTAAGTCTGTGTGATTTGCTGATGATAAATGCATACTTCTAACCAGAATACAGAAACCAAATCATTGTAAAAAAGCACTGAAAAAGTATTATACAAATAACAAGAAACTGGTAACTTCAGGCAAAGTCACACTTTCTGTGATATTTATTACTGCAGATATTAGAAATATGCTTTATTGGTTTAACTGTTGCACATTTTGGTTTTTTGAACATGACAGAAATGCACATTTCTGATCCGAATACAGAGTGACAAATTATTGTGAAAAAAAGCATTGATACATTATTATGCAAATGGGAAATAACTGGTAATTACAGGTAAAATCAGTACTTGTGGTATTTATTACTGCATATATTAGAAACATACTTTTTCATTTTAAGTGTTGTACATTTTATCTGACAAGGCGACAAAATATTTACCTGGTAATATCTGAAACGGAACTATTTTTAAGGGAAGAAATTACAAGAATTTGTTTAATACATAGGTTCTTGCATGTGCCATTGCCAATTTAATGATAGATAACAAGGTTTAAATAAAAGAAGTTGTGATGTTACTATAAATGATGCCTCAATTTGAATTTCAGTTTTCTTTTCTCACTCTTTACCTTACATTTTAATTATAGAAATTTTTCAGTACTACATTAAATAATGCTCTTAACTTAATATATTTGCCAGTTTAAAGAAGTCATGCATAAATCAAACAGAGAAGATGTAAATTCTGAGTCATCTGAGTCATATTTCACTGCCATTTTTCATAAAGAAATGCATTCATTCTTTATTTTAAATCCTTTTTTACAAAGTTTTCAGACAAGAAGAGGTCAAATCAAATATAACACCAGATCAACAAAAAGCAAAGGTCAATAGTTCATAATGCTGGTTTTTAAAGGTGATAGGTCAATGTGCAAAGCTGTAGGATTTTTGAAAATAAAGAAACACATCTTTGAAAACACTGCAAAAGAGAGGTCTTATTTTAAAACATTTATTTTAAAAGACAAATACCACTATAACAACAAGCCCTTGATGTCTCTGACACAAGACATGAAAAAGTCATTAAGGCTGTCCCAGTGGAGCTCCTACAGTTGCTTCAATTTAGGGTGGGTGTGAGCATGCTTAAAATTAAATTACTTTAAAATAAAGTTAGAGCACTAAGTAATATCCTGCTTTTGACTCAGCAGGGTTTCCCGTGAGAAAAGAAAGTGGGCAAAGAGAGCTTAAAAAGACAGACAAACATATTTACCCCTATGTCGAAGGTACAAATTAAATTAGCCTGCCACAAAAGGGAGATGTTTTCTCCTTCTGTTCAGATGTCATGGTAGTGAGGAAACATCGTCTGGGGCCAAGAAAAATGGCACAAATACATTCATCTAAGCTACCATTCATCCTGTTCCAAGGACTAAACAGAGCACATAAAAGAACAGCACTGTTGAAGCACTTCCTCTCCCTAGTTACCAAATGGAGACTTGCAGAGGAACATGGGAGTGGAGAGTGGGGGATATTTCCAGCATGGATTTCACTGTTGTGGTGGGAATGACAGAGGATGTCATAGATCTGATGAGGCTGGATATGAAATGCCATTGCCACAATCTGATTTCCTCTTTGCCTTGAGGGGAAGCATCTCATTGTGCTTGGTACAGTATATTGGAAGGTGCACCACTAAACTTTTCCTTTCCCTCTCTAAATCTGGAAAAACAATAGAAGCACTTCCTGACAGTCAAGTATATTTTTTATCATGCCTCATTAATATACATGTTTTTGGCACTCACTAGGGTTCAGCTGGTACACTTTCCAGTGTCTCATTCTTTATTTATATGAGACTGGGAGGTGTGACCTATGGAGCCAGTTGGCTGTCATGAATTGGAATATTCATTAAGCCTTGTGAATTATGCATCGGACTGCTTATAAAACCAAGATCTACAATTGATCCAGCCAGGACTTTTAACTGTTTCCTATTAGATTGAATGATCCACAGATTGGTAAAAACATACATGTGTGCGGTACATTGCAGAAAGAAGTGTGACAGTAATCCAAGGAAGTGGTTGGGGATTTTGTGCCTCATGCTCAATAAAGTCAGTTAATCTTTGTTTTTGTATTTATTTGAAGAGTTTTAAAGTTAAATTTCTGCTCTTGCACGTCACATTTGCGCTGTGTTCCTCTAGGTTTTGAGCTTTCCTTCCAATCATTCAACAACCTGTACTACAAATTGTTTTCCTCTCAGCCTTAAAGGTCTGTATTTGGCAAGAAACCTCTTTATATAGATATCTGCTGCCACTTTTTGTGGAGAATTCACTAATAAGAAATATCAAGTATTAAGAAAATCAAGAATACAGATATTCACAAAATGAAAACTCTTGCTTGCCTGCAAGATCACTTTTTTTTTTATTTAGTTAGGTTAAACATCACTTAGAAGCTTTTCAACCATTGCTCCTGGGTTTTGTGTGTGTGTGTTAAGGTTATATTTCTCTTAGTGTTTATGAAATAAGGTTGCATACAAAGATTTTATTCTCTAAAGCTGGTGATCAGAATCTTATTTGTATTTTGAAAAACACCAACTATATGTTTTTCTTAGACACTTGTTTATCTAGAAAAAACTTAAAATGGAGGCAAATAGTTAAAATAAATTTAAAAAAAATCTGGGAAACTTGACATGTCATTAGAAGGCTTGGTCACTTTAATAGCATCAACCGGTCTCAGCACAGAAACATTATTTTGTTTTGTCATCTTATAACTTTTTAGGTTGAGATTTGTAGATGTAGATTTGTACGCAAGCCAAAACTATAGGGGAAAAAAAAAGTCTCCATGTGGTTTTTCCATTTCCCAGGAGGGTTATGCACCAGATTTAAGTGACAGTCTTTCTGATAAAGCATACCTAAAGCAAGTAGCAACTCTATGTGATGCAGTTGGGAGAAGTAAAGGTCTCCTTGCACAATATGAATTCACTGCATTGTTTGTGGTAAGTTCTGTGGCCTGGCCTGAAAGTGGATAGCCTGATCTATGAAAAGGTCATGGGTGAGACCTGTGTAAAATGACATTGTTTACAGTGTTTTTAGTGAAGAGATTAGCTGTCATTTATTTCCACATACCTTAACAAGAGCTTTAAAGGTTCCCAGCAAGAGCATGTTCTTTCCTCTTTCTCAGCCTGTCACATACTTGTCAGATTCAATAAAATTCCTTACCTGAATTATGCAGATTAGGTTTTGTTGTGCCCAGCACCCATCATTGTTCATCTCCACTACAGCTAAAACTTCTAGCAGCCCTCTTGCTTATACTGCCTGATTTCAGCACTCCTCAGGTCAAGACCTTTCAACCTCAGGGCTTGACTTATGCCACAACCATTTGACAAATCATCCAAACCTTCACAAAAGCTGGTTGAGCTCCAAGGTGACTGCTCTCTATACACCACTGTTTCACTGTTTTGACATTTCCTTCTCACTTTTCCCCTCAGTAATTAGACAAAGGAAGAAAAAGACATTTGTGTCCACAGAATGATTTCATTTAGGGCTGTGATAAATGGCTACCCTTTCCAACAAGCTGTGGTCCTACTGTAGGAGAAAGTTTCTTCACAATGAAGCTGAGCAAGGGCAACTACCCACTTTCTGCCTTGTGGGGCAAGAAGGTGCATGAGACACATATCTTCCACAGTAAAACCCGCAGAGTGCATCTATTCATCTTATAAACTTTCATCCAGGCAATGTTAAGGAGTTCAGCAAGTTGTTCAGATCCTTCATTCATAACTTGGTATGAACAAGATATCACAGCATGTGTAACACATTTAGCAGAATGAATGGAATAGCAGACCAAGCTGGATTAAAATATACACGGTAGGAAAAAAAAATCATATTACTTCCATTTATTTAAAGATTTTTCGATTTTGTAGAATGAACAGAAAAAAACAGGAACTTTTTATCCCAACTCTGACACAGGCTCTCTTTTCAATTTGATCTGATCAATTTGCTTCTCAGATTTAATATCCTTGTGGGAAACTTCACCAAGCCTATGGATTTCTTGACAGAGAAAGAAGAATTTGACTTTGGCCAGACTCCTGTGTACCCATAAAGACAAACAGCTTGCAGAGACTGAGAAAACTCAGGAGAAGCAGAAGATAAGAAACTTGGACGAGTTTGTACAGAGACAGTAGTTTGTAACTGTGTCCAATAGGTGATTGTTTGTGTGTAATGAGCACCAATAATGTTAGTGCACGTACACTTAGGAAATATATAAAAGTAGTTGTGTGAAAAAATAAAAGAAGTTTCACTTTTATCTATTCGGGATCCTTGCCTGCTTTTTATCAAGTCTGTCCAAACAATGACATATCCTCACATATGACATGCAAAATATAAGTATGATGTTTAAAGACTCTATTTAAAGTGTTGGGAAATCTCCAAGTGAATAGTTCTGTATGAAGCAGAAGACATTAGAAGCAGCAACACTTTTAGCATCATTCTTCTGCTAGGTGTCTCTAACTTGAAGCACTGCTTAATTCAGAAGAGGTCATTCTTCTCAGAGCACATTAATCTCTTCTGCCCATTATTTTTCATGTGTTTCTCTTGAAGTAACACTAATTTATTTGACTATCAATGGTTTGACATATTAGTGGACCGTGAAGATTTTGAAAGTATTTTCAAGACATTCAGATCAACATCTTGTAATCACAGATATTAGAATGGTTAAAATAAAAATGCCATGAGAT
>JAWWMP010000093.1:2204418-2218956 GCA_035047865.1 Dendrocincla tyrannina
AATTGGGAAGGAAAGTGCTGAGTTAGCTGTACTTATGATACTAAAATACATTTCTCAATTAATTGAATGGTAAATGGATTGTACAATTACCTTCATATACTCAACAAGGTTACAGGTCACTAGGAAATAAGTTTAACAATTCTGGACAAAACCAAGACAGATCTCTGAAGTGGACGATTCTTCACCGACAGAGTTGAAGGATACTGCCTTTGAGAGTGTATAACTTTGAAACAAATTGCATTTACTCTGCTTTGTATTGTTTTAAGCAGTTCTATTTTGGCTTTAATTTGAAGAGCCAAGAGCCAAAAAATTAAAATTGACTAAAAGGAACAAAAGAAAGTACTCTTTTTCTGATTTCTAGTTGTGACTCTTTTCTTTAAATGACTATCTCACTGGAAGCATTTAAGTTCTTCTCTAGTGATTTATATTTGTTAATTTACTTAACACTCTAGTGATTTATATTTGTTAATTTACTTAATAATACCTAATGACAGTGACTAGGCAAATAAGCAAAAACAAGGACCTTACACAGCCCAAAATGCTCCTTTGACTTGACTGAAATCTTACATTTGCATTATTAAGTTGGATTGATCTTCACCTTCAGGATGCCAACAACTGAATAATTGAGTGTATGAATAAATTATCACCAGGTAGTCTTTTCTAGGAACTTCCAATGCAGCAATGACTACATCACAACTATATAGGTGTGGATAGAATACAGAGCTATTTGAGTTGCTTCTTCCCTATTTACTGTTGGGTAAAGATGAAGATTCAGTAGGATACCACCACATATCCCGCTTGCACTCAGCAGCCCTTGTGTAATACAATGTTCCTCAATTGAAGTGTTTCTGAGTAATAACAAGGTCTGGAGTGGTATCAAGAATTTCTAAAGAAATGCAGCAATTAAAAAAAAAAGTTCATTGGGAGTTTGAGTAAGCTTTTACTATGCTAAAGGACAGTTTTTATGAGAACAGTTGCAGTTCTTCCATCATATGGCTGGTGAGCTCTACTGTCCAAGCAGTTAGGCACTGAATTAATTAACATTTTCTGGAAGGAGACTTGGTCCCCAAATATCTTCAGAAGATGGCTGTTTTAACTGAAACAAGTTTCAGATATCCCAATTAACAAGAGACCTGAGGTTAAAGCTCATTTATCAAATCTTACAATGTTAAAGTCTAAGCTGCATACAACTGGTTTTCACAGAAAAAGGAGAAGCAAAGAAAAGTCAAGCAGTCAGTTTTGATCCCAGGCTAACTCTAGTGACTTGCACCCTTGTAAAACCAGTGCAGCAGCAAAGTTTGTCAAAGTCAGACTCTGTACTTCCATCAAACTTTTTTTAAATTGAAAGATGAGAAAAGACACATCAGAATGACCTGAGTTCTGATGAGTAATGAGTTCTTGTTTTACTACCTTTTCTCTCACAGATAGCATGAATAACATTGTATAAGTTCCACTTTCTCCCTCCAGTTTTGAAGAGATCCTTCCCTTGCATAAATGTTAGAAAGAGCATGTGAGAACCCTGAAACTCACTCTCTAGGCTGGTAATATTTGGGCCCATATGTTTTCTTTAAAGCAACATCTGAAACTTTTGAGGTGTAATGGCTAGCAACTGGACTATGCAGAACTTCACCAGGTTTGCATGGGCCAGTTGATATATTCATGGTGGCTCAGGGTTTAATTATTAAATTAAGAAATACTTTTTTCTGGCCTAAGAATTGTGCTGAGAACCCTTTATATCTGGATCCCACATTAATTTTCAAATTCTTCCTGCGGACCAAGACTCACAATCTTTGGCATATTGACATTTCTCTGGTGAAGCTGGTTTCATGAAGACTATAAAATCATTCTCTCAGTACCTATCATGTCCTTTTATTTCTAGGTAAGTTTTGCTCTCTTTTTCTTCATAAGCAGAGTTCTGTAAATCAAACTGTTTAGCATTCCAAATACTAGAATCACTTTTAAGCAGTGTGTTCACTTTCAAAATATATTTTTTTGGATGCTCAGTTGGTTACCTCAGCATATTTAGGAGATCTAAGCTAACATTCTACCTAAGCTACCAACTGAAAAGCAGTGATTTGCTTATACTTGTCAAAAACTCCTGACAATCATCATTATTTCATTTATGACTAGTTATAATGAGACAAATTCTGTGAAGTTATTTTCCACCTCTGCTTTCTGATTGCATATAGGTCTAGTGTTCTGGCAGCTGTACACTGCTGTCTGAAAAATATTGCTCTTACTTTTGTCTTATACTTTCTTGGATTGGATGAACTCACTCAAAGCATACTGAACTTTATTCCAGCTAAAACATACTAGTTTCTCACCAACTGTATTTAATTTGTAAAATTCTGCATATCATTCTTTTCTCAATGAGACTTCACCCCTTTTCCATTCTGCATTTGATCCCCTACCTTTTAAATTTTGTCATGTTCCATAAGTTGGTGGGAAGAAAAGAGGGAAGGAGACACCTTGCTCAAAATCAGTAAGTTATTTGAAGGGCCCTCTATCTTTTCGAGGCTATTCCTTCATCTGAGGTACCATGTACTCTTCAAGTGAATATTGATTTTTGCCTTTTCCAAATTACACACCATGTAATTACTTCCCAATACTCGTACTCTCCCCAGACATCTTGGCACCTATATCCCTGTGCAGATTCAGGTTTCAATGGACTTAGCGACAGCACAGTGTAAGAGGTTCAGAAGGATCTTACCGACTCAAGAACTGCACAGTTCCTTTTCTAAAAGCAGCCAGACTCCTACAGAAAGAGTCTAGCAGAGCAAGGAGCAACATTCTTCAGCACATGCACACAGGATTCAGACTCCAGACTTACGTGGGTGACTCTGAGACCTGCATATTTCAATCTTCAATTATCAAGTCAATTCCCAGCAAATGCATCAAATTCCTATCTTGTTTTCTCTTATATGTTTGGACTCAATACTCTGTGCCAATGACATCCACAGTTTTGTGGTAAAATAAATATTATAAAATTCAAACTCTTGGGTAGTTTCATTTCAACTATTACTTCTATTCTTTCTTTCTCCTCCCACACAAACAATTTGAAAACTTTCACTGTAAGGTTTTTGCAAATATAATTCCAAAGCATTATCATCATTTTGCTATGTGTCTTTGAAACAAGTCCTTTTTTATTCACTTAAATGTACAAATTACATGTAAAAAACCATTCCTTTGAGTTAAATAATGTGGGGAAAATTGTTTCAAAACTTTTTTGAACCATTTAAAAGAGGAAAAGTCCAAAGAAAATAATGTAATGTTTTGGATGACACAGATGTTTCCCTGGACTCTAATACAAGTGTCTAATTCAGATGTTATTATTCCCTTGACAGAGAGAAGCTCTAAAAATGGATGTAGGGGAATACCTGGCTGTGTGACAGTCCCACACACTTCAAGCAGTTCCACATGTAATATCCAAGTTCCTGTGATACCAACACAAACCAAAAGCTTTCAATAATTACTCTAAAAATGAAAGGTAGTAGTCAAACAAAAAAGTGATGTATAGGAAAAAGTGAAATAGTAAATAACTCCTTTTATTACATTTCTAACTCTGATATCTGTGGTATCCTGCTCTTGGCAATTCAAATAAATCTGTTATAACTAAACTGTCTGAAAAGGACAGAAAAATAACTTTAAGTATGCATGAGATATGAAGGTAGGTGAAATTGCCTTCTCAGGCCTTGATAGTGGCAAGACAGTCAAAGTTGCATTAAGTCTCAAAATAGAAAATTTACCTTGGCAGTAATTTATACAAAATTCTAGGCTTAGTTTCTACACAATTCTATGGTAGCTTTGTCCGAAAATACACCAGTTCTCTCATCTTTTAGGATTTTTTTATGTGTTACGTATATTCTCATCTTAAAAAGTTTTCTCCCTTTTTAATCTGTTGGTCTCTATGCAGTGCTGAACTGTAAGAGGTTTTGCCAAAGGACAGGAATTTCTCTGTTTATTTAAGTGGTCAGCATTGCAGTTCACTGACAGAACACTACTTTAAGGGACTGACTGCCTCTATACCATCTATTCATATATACGTGTTTCTGTTTTCTGGTCATCTTCTGAATCTGGATTTTTGTGTTTCATAAAGTCAGCGAGAGTTTTGTTGTTGACTCCAGGGGGAACAAAATCAAATTTTCATTCAATTTTCCCTGTAATCTGTTTGATCTTTTCAGTCTCCCCTCACACTGTCACATCAATTCTTCCCTAAATTCTCATTGCTTTCATCACAGCCTTGTTGCAATTAGCCACTGCTGCAATTAGAATTAAAAAAAAAAATCTTCATTTTTGTCTTGTGGAAGTTCAGTCATACAACCCCATCTGGTTTTATGGAGGTATTATCACTTTCTTTTTATTTTTTATCTCTGTCTGAACCCCTATACTAGATATTCTATGCTTTCATTATCATAATTTTAAAGAAAGGGAAGTCAGGCACAGAAAAGTCATGTTGATCCAAAGTTTCTCCACAAGTCAGCAAAGCAGAGTGAAACGAATCCACTGTATCAGGCTTAAATTTTCTTTACTGTTTTAGAAATAGGATTGTTTCTTGAATATTTACACACACACACGCTTTATGGATAAAATCACAAGTAACACAAATAGCTAAGTCAACTAAGTTAATTTACAGTTATGTATTAATTAAATTAACCAATTAACCTCAGAGAATGGTCTCCTTCTCCTGTCAACAAATAGACACTTAATGGATATAGTGTATATAAGGTATAGTGAGTGTACATAGTGTGGCAGCAAGGAATTGTGACAGGAAAATAAAACCTCTCCTCTAATTTCAGTGTACATGAAAATATCAAGGAGTGTATTAAAATTTTCTGTGCACAAAGGTGTGAATAAAACTTCTGTCTTTAGACTGCATGCGTGTTTTCCATCTTCAAATTCAGAGAATGTGTATAATACTAACTTGGAGCAGGATGCAATGAAGTCCTTGAATTGTAATGGAATTGTTTTCCTTATCCCAGCTACATAGTTCATTAGTTGGTTACCAGCAGGTTCAATCATCCTAAATCACTGTGTATTACTGGATAGGTAGTTCACAGAAATTCAGATTTCTTCTTTTCTACCTCCTCAATGATTAATGTGGATTTAGCACGTAGGAAAATATCCCGAGTTTTACACCAGTTTGTCTCAAAGGGTAAGATGGCACAAAATATGGGCAGCAAAAATTTCTTGGTCATTTTGAATAGAATGTAATTTACAGAAGCATTATGTAGTTTATTGAAGGGGATTTCTTTTTCTAGTTTTGCCCTCAAACAAAGCAAATACAGTAAAAGAGGTAATAAGCAGCATCTGCTTGGCAGTTCTGCCTACAGTTCTCTATGTGGTGACAGACTACACCTGATAAACCTGTAGATGATGGTGCTATAATTGTGTACCAGGGCTGGTAGCAGCCATGGGATGCAACAAGTGGGAGCACAAAGCATGAGCCCTGGGAAATAAGACTAAGCAGTAATGGTAAATCCACTGCACAGAAGATTTTGAAAGTATGCATGTAACTAAATATATTTTTAATCAAACCCCAGATGTTGTTCGATACGGTCCAGGTTTACAGCATGTTACAAATGCATTGACTTGGCCTCCACCCTGAGCCTGAGACAGTGATGTCTGAGCACCATTATGGGTAATAATTTACTTGATTTCTCCTAACAAGTATTTGTTTCAGTTACAGTTCCTAAAGTTTCAATGGCTATGACTTACTATGACCAGTTCGGAGTAAAGAAAAAAAAAAAAAAGCAGAGCTAAACAATACCAAAAAAAAACACCAACAAAAGCATAATATGTTATAATAATAATGTGAAATAATAATTCCTTCTGGGGGCAAATGAGAGATGGTTTTCCCTTCTATTTGTGCAATAGCTTCGTGAGGGAAGGCCCACCCCATCTGAAGTCTATCTTCTGCTTCTTTTATTGAAACCCTCCTCCTTGAAAAAATATGCCTTTTCTACCATGCAAACCATTATTCAGAATATTTTCTTGTCTTTTTTTTTTGAAGCAGATCTATCACCAAGAATAAAATTCATCGAACTACAGAGTAAGAGAAAAGAAAACAATGAAAACAAAAAGGAGGAATCAGAGACAACCAAAAAAGGTAGCCTGTTAGGACACTCCCTGGGAAGGATGACCATTCTGTACTTCCTGTAAGGAGAGTTTATTTTATTTTACGTGAAATAGTTTTGGAATTAACATAACATAACCATGAAATTGTCTCCAAGTTCTTCATCACTGTAAAAGCTAAGGAATTGTGGGCAAAAATGAAAGCAAAATATTGATCTCATTAGGAAAATACAACATAAAGCAGTTACAACTACAAAACTCAGATGAATATAGCTTCAACTGAAACATGGACATCAAGTTTAGGACCATCAGTTTGAGTTTAAGCACAAACTGTAAGTCAGGAGACTGAGGATTATGAGAGACTTGTAAACACGCATACAGAGACAAGTTGACAGGCTACAAAAAACCCCATTCACCACTTCACAATATATTTTTTCAGTTTATTTTCAGTTTATTTTATTGATTACATCTTCACGGATATCTGCAATGGAGAGATTAAAACTGCAAAAGGTGAGGGGAAGGAGAGGAAAGAAAAAGCACACTGATAAATGCAATTTAATGGAAGATTATAAACACTTATTTGGAAATCTTAGACTAGGAAGAAATGCAATGAGTTACTGGGAAAGGAAATTCAAAGTGTTTGTAAACACTGCAAATGTATCCCCAAAGTAGAAAAATTTCTGTCTAATCTGCCTTTAACACCTCACCCTGCTATAGTTGTAGTATCTTCCCATAACCATCCCTGAAAAAAGCTGCTGCATTCTGATTCTACCTTTCTGCAGCTCAAACCTATAACCAATTTTTCTACTCTCTGTGTTGGAGAAGAAAAATATCTCTACTCTTTTGCATCAGGTTTTTTGTCAGCGGAACACTGTGCCATGTGTGTTGGCAGTCGTCATTTCTCAGAGATGAACATCCTTGGTTCAGGGTTTCTTCATGGATCATGTTTCCCTGACTTTGTTCTTTCTTTACTCCTCTGGACTTTCTCCAAAGGCCCTCAGTTGAATAGTTTCTGAAATGAGACAAAGGATGATAGCAAAACTTTTATTGATGTTGAGTGGAAAGATGACTTCATTAGAGGGATCACAGATATTTAAATCATTGGGTCCCTCTCTGAAAATGAGTCTCCAAATATTTGAGGTTCACTCATTACAACTTATGACAGCAAATCCAAAGGCTGAATATGGAAAGCATTTATATGCATGTATATGTTCTCTCAAATATGCAAGATACAGCTGTTCTGTTTTATGTCTGAAATAAGGGCAGAAATCATAAAAGAACTAGTCCCAACATGCATAATGAATTCCCTTGAAAGAGTGATTTTTTTCCCTGAAAAATAGGAATTTACTAAAAGACTGTTCAACAGACTTTGAAAAAAAGTATAATAAATGTTACCACACAAGAATTCAATATGCTTGCATGAACTTTACCAAGAGAAATACTGAATATGTAAAACCAGTTCAGTGGTTCAGTGGAGACTAATTTAGAACTATACATAGAGAAGTGTTGCCATGAAGGTAGATGTAAAACAGCAGAGTCCTCTATCACTGCTTCCTGTTTACGTTGCAGTCTGCTTTTCTTTGTTATCTATTTATTATTTAAATGATCCATGCAGTCTTCCTGTGGATTTCAGAAAAGTCTTTGTGACTTCTACCTTAAAGAGTTGTTTCCCAGTGTTTTCTCCTCACATGTTGTGACCCACTGTATTTTCATATTCTTTCATTTTAGAGACACAAATTTTCTGGTTTGCCAATTTCTGTTAAAAGTAAAACATGAAAACATTTCCTAAGCTAATTGTCCATTTTTTTGGGAGAAAAAAAACAATAAACAACATAAAGTCATCACAAAAAAGTCATTATTTCATTAATCAAATGGCTTTGATTTTAATATAGTAACATCATCACTGTCACTCACTAAAGAAGAAAAATTTAAAACTGAAACACAAAAAGTAGTGCTGACCCAAACCACCCTTGAAATAAAGCTTTGTTGCACTGAGCACAGTTTTCCTGGCAGTACAGTTGACCGTACTTAACTTAGTTTAGGAGGTACTATTTTGAGTGCAGTTATAATACTTTCACATAGAATAAAATTAAGGTTCTCACTGCTGGAGAACTTCTCAGTGTGTGTCAAACCCACATCAGTATAGCACTCAATTCTAAATACACGTTTGAGTTTTAGTTTGCACTGCTTTGTCAAAGAGGTGGGTAACCATGCATGTGTTTAAACTGAGGCTCAGTCCTGGTGCTTCACAGAATAACAGTGTGAAAATTTACTGGCTCAAAAATATCTCATGGAGTTTTGATAGAAAACAAAGCCATCTCTGCCTTGAGAAATCCTTTATGCATCAAAATATGGTCCCAAAAATTGAAAAGATAGTGATAACTGACATACACTTTTTCCCCAAATGTTAGTTTTCTTGTTTCCAGTATAGATGTGCTACTATAAAATCTGTTGTTCTCCATTGTGATTAGTGTTGTGTTAAAATGGGAATAGTTAAAGGAAGGACTTTGGTTTCCATAATTAGAAAGTTCCCAGAGACAGATATAATCAATGAGGTCTTTTAGGGACTGATGTTTGAAACTAGTGAAGTCTGTGTCTTCTCTTGAAGTTGGAATCACAGCATAGCAATATATCATAGCCAATTTATTCTTTTAGCATCCTCTGAGAGTCACAAGAAGTTTTCTAAGTAATGAATTGAAAATTATTTTCAGGACAGTGGTAAACAAAATAGCCTACTTAATCCCTCTATAAAATGAACATATTTCTATATAATTTTTTTGCCTTATTTTTAGGTGATGAAAAATATATAGACAATGCCTAATAAACAAACAGAGAGAAAAAAAGTCTAAAATATTCTTTTAGATAAGTTTTGCTGCAGAGTAGGTATGTTCTTCCACACTCACAGACAAGTCCTTCCTGCATCAGCCCTTAACTGGGCATCAGTGTCTCTTAATGACTGAGATCTGAATGTATAATCCAAGCTCAGTTGATCTTTGCCTTCTAATCCATTCAGTTTCATGAGGGGATGGCGGCTTTGAAATTTGTACCACTGATTTTCAGTGCCAGGGGAAAGCTCATCAAACTCATTGCACTCGACAGCCTTTTCTAATTGGAAAGTTGAAACTGAGCCTTTTTGATGAATTGAAATGTCTGTAAATTGCTGTCTAACAACACACAAATAAATAGATATGTAAATAACTGGTTTGTTCAGGCCCAGTAAGTCATTAACTTGCCTTAATGTAATTTGCATGCTACCTTTCAGACTTCTCTTGATGAACTTCATCACAGACAGGAATTAAAATGTATTGTTGGCAGGAAAGAATAAAAAAGCTTACTTTCAGCCACTCAAAATACAGGAAAAAGCATGAAATTTTATATCTGCAAGGAATGGTTGATACTCATAGAGTGCTTAATCTGGTCAAAATAAGAGGAGTCACTGAAAGTCTATTACCACTAAACATTCTTTAAAAGCATGGACTTATTATATCAAGAGACAGAAGAAGTGGAATTAAATGAGGTATCTGGTCTCCTGAGTCTCTGGACTCAAAGGGAAGCACCCTTATCCCTTCAAATGCTACTAGGAAAACACACACACAGAAAAAGAGGCTTTTTATTCTTGAGGAAAATATAGATGAAGTTTTGAGCTCATTGTTCAAAATGTGTGGGATTTTACAGCTTAATGCTAGACAAGCTCAATACCTGACTGAAATAACCTTAGAGAAGGATACATATTGAGGGCTGAATTCAGACTGCTCTGTGAAAATACATCTGTTTTATATGAGACACACAATCTGTCTCATTCCAACCTGCATTTCTGGGTCACTTGAGACATTTAAACTGCACTTATAATTAACAGCTATTTTTAAACAACGAAAAAATAGAGCACTGGTAAGGTACAAAAGCATTAAAATTGCCCCAGTTTTGCTTTTCAATAGGGCACACCACTGCAATATGCTTCAAGATCAAAGAGAGCTCAGAATAAGAGACAGGCTGATCAGTGGGGATAAATTGTTCCCATTATGATGGTGTAAGAATAGGGTTCTTTCAATTGAAACAATTTAATAACCACATTCATTACATTGGTATCCACTTGGTTTTATCTGAACAGTTTTTGCATAACTGAGGAGAAAGTTCAATTGAGCTTATTCTCTAGAAATTAAGATGTGCAGGGTTTGACATTCAGAAATTAGGCACTAATAGTCAGCAAAGCAGTTGTCTTGAGATTCCCCCTGGATATAGCTGGATCTTCCTACCACTAATTATGTCAAATGCAAATGTATTCGCCAAAAGACACACCAAAAAATTTAATTAGCTCATTTCCAGACAGCTAAGGTTATACCAGAGCAATGACATCTGTCAGCACACTATCTCTTCCATGTTTAGAGCAACACTTTCACAAAATCAGAAGCCAAGCAAGTGGAACACTGCAGTTTGTAAACTTTTTTTCTCTACTTTCAACAGCAGAAGCAGTTTTAAGGGCCAGTCTTTTAACAATCCTCAGCAAAGAAACCAAGCAGTATCTCCAGGGTAACATATCCAGCTGTATTTTTATAATGAATGTGACACTCATTGATAGATTTCCCTCTTCCTCTAGTACTGACTTAAGCAGTGGACACCCATGTTTCAACGAAGAGAATTCCCCACCAGACACCTTGGCAGAGGTAGATAGAATTTGTCAGTTCTCAGCTGCATGGCAGTGTGCAAAGCACGGGGTGAAGTGTCATCACTTGGCTTGAAGTACAGTGGGGGTATTAAGCACAAATGCTCCTGAGAAGAGCCAAATCCAGAGCTTGTAGACCATGTGTATAACCCACCATACCCAATTCTGCCCTCTAGCCTCACTGGTCAAGGGAACATGGGCAGAAGCATTTAAAAGACATTTCCCAGTGCACACAAGATCCTTCCTTGTTTTACTGCTGCTGTCAAATCAGTGAAGAGTTAAGGACTGTTGAAGCATGCATCAGGTGGGAACTCCATAATAGCAGTGTTTCTTCCCTCTCCCCCTCTGCCTCCTTCTTTTTCAGCAGAAGACAAAATGTAAAAACTCTGAAGTTATCTTTGTCTCAGTGAAAGCTTTCAAATGAATGGCTTTTCCAGAAGCAACTGTTCTTCTCTTACTTGGCTATTTCCCCAGATGGTATTCAAAATATAAAGCCATACATGGATCTGATATTGAGGAAAGGGAATAGACTTGTACAAATCACTGGAAAGATAAATATGACATATAGATCAATAAATAAAACCTAGTTTCAAAAAAATCAAGCTCTAGAATTCCAGGCCAATTAAGATTTTATTTACTACATACATGATTGCTAGTTTGACGCTCTCCTTATTCATTTTTACACTGTAGGCATTTGTTTTGTTGAAAGATATATAACTGATTTGTAAATAGAAAATGATATAGATAGATTTTATGCCTCATAAAACTGTTAATCTGTGCTCCATATTAAATATATGCTGCACTATTTTTCTGTACTTAGACACAGCTCTAGTATAATTAAAATAAAGTATGCTGGCTTTATTTTTTCAGTAAGTCATTTCCAAGCATAGAGTTTAAATAACAGTGCAACTGCAGCATGAAATGTGGTTATAATAGCCTGAACCACATTTCCTGAAACTAAAACATGGGAGATAATAGTGTGAAGGTACAAATTAAATGCAAATAAAACAGATTCCCTATTGTTGCTAATCCCTGGATTAGATTTCAGTGAGAAAATTAGCTGTAATATTTAATTTCTTTGTATAGTAATCATTGATATTTTATCAGTTCCATTTTCAGAGTTTGTATAGGAATTATTGCACAGGAATTTGAGAAAGTTACACCTCCACCTTTTACATCCTGAACAAACCTATTCTGTAGTAAACAACACCTAACAATATGTAACAGCTGAGACAAAAAAAAAAAGGCATACTTTGGTAATGGCTATGCTTTTGTTTGCTACCACTTGACTTTCCAGTTGCATCTTAACTTAGACCCTGTCTTAAGTTCAATAGTAGATGTGCTGGTGCAACTGCCATTTTGAAATTAATTTCTCAATTTAACGAGTTTGATAAGAGCACACTTTTATAAGTGTGCAAAACTTCTTCTAAGATCTAGCAAAACTTAGTAATTAAGCAAGTTCATAAATTAGTATAAAACCAGAATTAATTTATTTTAAAGTCCACATGAAGTTTTTATTTCATTTTAATTAAATAAAAGTAAAATAAGTTAGGTAAGTAGATGCACATTTTATACAGGGGCAGCACTACAATATTTGAGATAAACACCAGGATGTTTTAGAAATTTACTCCTCTTCTTTGATAGGAGAAAATTGTTCATTTAGAACAACATAAATTAGTAAGTACTTACTGCATCACAGAATCATGTGATGTGATAAATTTGTAGCATAGCTTGCAACTGTGAGTAGCTTGATGTACAGTTGGCAAATACACCTAAGGGAATTGGGCAAATTACTTTAGAGAGCCCTGTGTCCCAGAACTACATACTAATGTTTGAAGGGGCAGTTTTTTTCCCTAAGGCCTTTCAAATGGAATTACACAACAAAAAAAACCTACAAGTTGCACTTTTCTTACTTACACTTGTTTTGACAGAACAAAACACTATTTGATTTCTTCTGGTTCTTGCAGTTTTCCTGACATTTTATGTTGTGGTTATCTCACATCTATGAAATTTTGAAATCTAAATTTGACCTATTGTTCAAAGTCTAACACATAGAGTCAGTTCCCATGTTATTAGACCACAGGCGCATCTTGCAAATACTTGTTTCACCCTCAGTCAAACTAGCGCCAAAGCACATGAGGGACTGCAAGGTCTTCTTAATTGAAGAAAACACTCTTAGAAGCAATTATAAGAAAATCTTTCCACTCTCCATTTCTCTCCCTTCTCTTAAAGTACTAAAGATCATAGATCTTTAAGAGGCTGCTAAGTTATCCAGGTTCATATTTCCACCGACAGAGAAGAAGGAATTTGGTCCAAAACTACTGAAGTCAACATGTGTTGGCCTTGGTGTAATCAGAACATTTGAGATATTTGCCTCAATTCATCTAATTATTTAGATAACTTTGGTAACTAAGAATAGGCAGTGAGTAGTAAATCCCCTTGCACTTCTCTTTGACACTGCTCACATCATACTGTCCTCTGGAGCAGAGAAACAGACACCTTTCCAGCTTTAGGTTAGGTCCCACAGAATGGAGCTTGCCACATGAGCAATGGCACAATGGGACTGTGCTTATAGGCTTTGATTGTGAAATGTGGCCAAATGTTAAGCAAATGTCCACTCTTCTGTATCAAAAGGTTTTTACTTTAAAAATAGTGTGGATTTCACAATGAAGAAATATCTTTTTGAAGTGCCTCTAAAATACAGCAAGACATTTATTTTTGTTTTTCATCTGTAAAGAACAGCTAACACTATTTGAGGCAGGTAGATGACACAGAGAATGATAAATAAAAGCTACTCCTGAAATATCAAGCACTGGCATTTCAGGACATTAAAGATATTGTTTGTTGCTCAAGGGATTGCTAGCTAGAGCTTCTGTCTGACTTGCAAATCTATTGCAAGACCTTCCCAGGAAAATCACCAAATCAGTGATGCCATTGTAATTCATTTGAAGAAAATTCCCTATAGACACATGAAAGCATGTGAATCCTTAACTTAATGAAAGCCGAAATACTGGTGTAGTTGAAGAAAATGACTGTGTTCAAACAAACAGGGTGTTCTCCTCCCTGAGCAAATGTATCTCAGCAGTCCTGATTCCAACCAAGATGACAAAAGTTTTGTCTTCTCCAGGTGTGTGTAGCTCAGTCTCCTGTTCATTTGCTGTCAAAAGTTTCTCATACACCAGGACAGGTTGCAGACCATTTGATGACAGAAATCTATTAAATCAAGAGTTGTAAGCCTCCGCTTTGTTCCTCCACCCAACTCAGTTTTTGACAGCTCTTGTGGGGATGGTCCAACTTCAGGGCTGCCCTATTGATGTCCAGCTTATTGTTAAATTAACCACAAGCAGTCAATGGCAGAGGAGTGTTTGTGCCACATGTCAAAAAAGAAGGGTGTACACCCAGTGGATCAAGGTCATGTGACATGAGAAGACTTCAGAGATGTTGCTCACCACTGTAGGGAGAAAATTTTTGTGGTCTAAGTTCAACTGGAGTTGAACCAGGTTAGAAATGTGGAGGAAGAGTATTTTCAAATATATTAATGGCAATAGTCAGTACAGAAATATCATCAGTTTGTTACAGGATGAGAATGGTCACCTCACAAAGAGGGACACAGGCAAAGCAGTGATGTTTAATGCTTTCTTTGCCTGTTTTCAACAGATGATGGACCAAGAGGGTCTCAGTTCCCTGAGCTGGAAGTCCTGATGCGATTCATCCCAGAATCCCCAAAGAGCTGGCTGATGTTATCACAAAACCTGTCTTGATGATTGTGGAGCCATCTTGGGTATCCAAAGAGGTCCCAGCTGAAG
>JAWWMP010000093.1:2232243-2243036 GCA_035047865.1 Dendrocincla tyrannina
AGCAATGAATTTGCCCTCTAGGTTTCAACATCACTGTCAGTTTGGCCTTAACAGGACAGTGACGTGTCTCCAGTCATTTCCCTGTGCTGTAATTTCCTAGAAACAGAGAACAGATGTCTTGATCTTAATTGTATAGTGCTGAGCACAGGGGGATGCTGTGCTCTGGCTGCTGCATGGTGTCCAACTTCATATATTTCAAATAATGCATGAACACCCAATACTGAGCTTGCCAGTATTGCAGGAAACAACCACTGACAATGGCCTACAGTCCATAATTAAAACCCTGTTTCACTGATGGCTTTAATTTCTACTTTGAGGAGTAGCCAGGGAAAAATTTCACTGCATCACCAGTTTGTCTGTCTGCTCTGTGTTGTAACTTCCTTTTGTAAAGCAGATACTTATGACCAGTGAGCTGGTGAGCATATTTTTGTCTTCTGCTCTTGCAGTCATTTTGCCCTGCCCAGAGGTACCTTCAAAGAGAACATCCTTTTGCCTCTACTTTACACCCTTCCCGGTGAACACTCTCTAGTGTGGTCTGAGCAATTTCTCTGATATTTTCTTCTGATCGCTCCTATTTTTGTTAAATGTGGGACTAAAAATGAAAACTGGGATGATGATGATCAATATATGGAAAGAATCTCATATTCTTCTCTTTAGCAACATCACTGAAGGTAAGAATGGTATGTCATGGTCTTGTGTGCAGCTGCTTGACTGCATTCTGATGCAGTCAAAAAAAAAGGAAAAAAGCTAACATTCTGATCATTTGTAAGGAGAAATAAGTGATTCAGGCTTGAATAAAACATTCTGCTTTCCTTTCTACCTGGGTATTTATTAGGGATTTCCCAAGTTGTTCTTGTGTCACTAATCTCATCTGAAGACACCGGATTCATTGTTCTGCATCTGGAATTTTATTGATAATAGAGAAAAAAAATCAAACTGATCAAATTGACTTATGTATATATGTACATGCAATGGTCTGGCTGATGTTCTTAGGACACATCTGCTTCCCCAGACTTTTAGGCCACAATTCTGCTACCTGTGAGCCAAATTTTACTCTCACTTTTGGAAGTTCTTGAGTGACAGACTGTACATCTCTGACACTTCTGAGAAACCTTCCATATTAAAACTTCCTGTGTTCTCAGAAAGCAGTACGTCTCTTCTCTTGTGAACGTTCAGGTCCTCATGGTATCTTGTCATGCCAGGCATTAAGAAAAATATACAAATATTGTAAAACCCAAGAATTTGGGTCCTGAGGTTTTAAAGATGGTATAACCTATTGTTCTGAAGAGATTCTAGGTGTAGAACCAGCCAAATAAATATCCAGGAGATTTTTCTTTTAATTGTTTGAGTAGAAAGTCTGATAAGGTCTACTGCATGCTAAAGTTTGTCATGTCAAAAAACAGCAAATTTTTGCATTAAAATTATGAAAGAAGCAATTATGACACTTACTAACTCACTTGTATGTCAGGAAAAGTCTCCAGTGTTAGCCATCCTTTTTTACCTTCCTGAGAATGGACTCACTGTCTCCTCTGTCCCTGGATGTCACTTTCTGTTTACAAAGGCGCCTGAGGTCTCCTTCAGATGCTGAAGTTGTGCCTAATTTTGCCAGTTGAGCAGACTGTATTCCTTGGCAGAGCTGGCTCTGCCATTCCCCACAAGCCTCCCAGCACTTCTGCCCTTTTTATCCATTACTTGTCAGGGGTAGGAGGCTCAGGATCTCACTGGCACCAGAAGCCATAAAGACAGGTCCTTGTAAGAGTGACAGCAAGGCAGAAAGGAGTACTTCACAGATGACACAAAAAAAAACCCATCACTTTTTAAGAAAATAACCATTCATAATTGGGCCTCTGTCACTTTAAATTTTAATGGTAGTAGTGTTGGAACTTTAAATTACAGCTTTCAGTGGCTTCACACCGAATCTCTCAATTACTCTTTGTAACTCCCTTCCCAGGGCGTGTGCACTGTGACATTGATATCGTTGTTCAAATTGAAAAATATGTCTGTGTACACCATGCAAGGATCCGGCCTGTCTTCAATACCAGCAACTGGTCAAACATATGAGGAGGTATTGCATGCAAAAAATTGTATGTTCCTGGTGCTGATACAGCATCCAGCCCACACACAGAGTGTGCTGGGGTATACTTCTGCATGTAGAGACTTTGGTGCAAGAGCAGGCATCCTTGCAAGAGACAAGGCAACCTTGTAAGTGATTATTATTGCAGCAGTTGTTGAGGTTGCCGTTGCACAGAGCCACTGAAGCAGCCAGAGAAAACAAGTTATCTTGCAGCTGGGATATGAATGGAGAGTGTGCAAGCATTTTCCTTCAAGAAGAACAAAATTATATTCAAAGTGATCCAAAAGGAAGTGGGGGAAAAATAAAAGTAAAGAAAGTTTCAGGTGTGTCGCATTCTGATGTAAATTCAGTCCATATTATGGATTTTGTCATTGTTTTGCTCAGTTTTACTAATTAACCTGGCATTGTAGTATTTGTGCATACCTGGTGTGCAGTCCCTTCATCTGTAACTCCAGTCCTGAGCCTAGAGAAAAGCACAATGCTGGCAAAGAAAACGCTCAGTACTGTGTGACCTGAAAACACACTTTTAAACCCTGGAATGGAAGAAGGTCTCAAAAATAATTTCTGTAAAGCAGGTTTTGTGAGTAACCAGCTTTGAAAACAGACAGGCTTGCTGCTAAGGAAGAAGGCAAATTTTCTGCTAGTTGTACATTGATGAGAGCTAGAAGTGGTTGAGCCTGTAGTTTACAGTAAGGGGGATAGCACTGTGTCCTTCCAGTAACCCTGTCTGGATAACTGGAAATCTGCATATGGTAGCTTAAACCTAGCTGAGACTAGGTTCCTATTTCTGCTTCTAGCCTGGATGAAATGCATGAGGATGGATGTCACCTAATCTACTTTGTCCATGCAATGCAGGGCTCTTTCTGAATAATCCAAGCTTTTCTTTTAAACAAATTAAGTGTCTGGCACTTTATGGTTGTGAAGAAATCTCCCTGAGGTATGAGTGAAGTGTGGAGCCACTGAAAGCAACTCCACTGCAGATCGAGTGGGAAATGGCAGTGCAGAAGACTGAATGCTTCATAAGGTAAACAGAAGGGCAAGAGATGGGAAACTGTTCACATTTTATTAAATCAGACTTTTACAGTAGTTGTTGAAAGCAAAAAACACTGAATTATATTTAGATAACAGTTCCATAAATAATGTGTGTTTTCACAGCAGTCGCAAAGTCTGGAATTTATGTGCTAATTACAGACCCCAAATCATCTCTGCACAGATTTGCAATTAAAACTGAAATATTTTCATATACAATGTGAGCCTTGTATTCATAGCAACAGCTAAGAGACACGCTGGTTACAGTTCGCTCAGTAAATATGAATATTTTATGTTTGAACACAATTGTTTCACTATTGTTGTCCTTACATTTGGTGTAATAAAAGCTGGAAGAGTTTAAAGCTGAGTGTGACATTGTGGACTGTTTTTTCTTTTTAAAAAATATTCTGTATATAGTAATGTATATGCTGCAACAATCTAGGGGAATGATGATTACTGAAAGACATAGAAAGAAAAATTTCTTCATACAGTTATCTTCTTAATAAATATTGTAAAAATATATACTTTTAAAACCCTGTAGTGACAGCAAAGTGCAGGAAGAATGCAAAATTAGGGAAAACATTGAATAATTCAGTAGCTTGTTATGTGATTAGATCTGATTGGTCCATACTAAGATGCTGCCCATAAAAATGATTTCCCATGGTAGCATTGGTCTTAGGGTGGGGGGCTCATGATGTCCATAAAATGGGAGAACAAGGCTTACTGGAACTAATAATATCATGGCTGTGCAGAGTGATTGATGATCTTTAAAAAGGCCTAGATTGGTTTCATCTTTCTTCAGATTTTATCACTCACTCTTTCTTAATCACGTGCAGTCACTAAGGCAAAGAGAGGTAACAAGTGTTTGATGTATGATACTTGAGCTACTTTTGTCAGAACTGCATTTATTTTAAACTGCTCTTGTATTTGATGCTCACAAGATGTAGATTTCTTTATTTTTTTCTCCACCTGATGAGAACAGACAGTCCTGGGGTTGGATCAAGAGGTAAGCCAAGCTTGTGTTAAAGCAACAGTGCCAAAAATTGCAGTAAAAATTAAACAGATCCCCCTTTCTTGTACTGGGATCATTTCCAATACTGATTAAATGGATATAGAGCTGCACAGGACTGACATCTTGGGAGAACCTTCTGTTCTTTATTATTTGCAGTATGTGCACACCTTTCAGAATGCTGCTTAAGCTTCTTGGAATACATTATCTGTGTCAGTTCACTTTCTCCTTCACAATCTGCAGAGAGACACTAAAGCTTCTTTTATGTCAGAAGACATTTCAGATGAGTAGGGAAAAAAACCACTTAATTTAACCAATTGGAGAGAAAAGAGATCATTTCCACTTGTTTCTGAAAGCCTACACATCTCAAATATAACAAATCAAGCCAGATATTTTAATCATTTGTTGTAATGATCCTTATCAGTAACTTATTCATAAAGATTGCAGATGAGTGAATTGAAACACGTTTGTCAGGGTCCCAAAAGGAAAAGGAAGTATAAAAGGGCTGATCAAGTAGCAATGTATTGGAGTTATGCACATTTGGAAAACTTTACATTATCCCCATTTGTTCTAATTGGAAGAATTAAAGAAATAAATCCACAGGGCACCAGATTTCTCAGCCCTATCACTGATACACACACATATGTTTGTTTGTATAAATATAATTACAAGACCATATGCATACCTGTGCCATACACCTGTATGCTCATGCATGGCTATGTGTTTGTGACAGTTTTGCCTCCTATAGAGTCTAATGGCTTTCTGTTTTGACAATCTGAACACTGACTCAACACTGTTTAACACAATCAAAAGCAGTTTTGGCAATTAATTTCTGCCCTTAATAGTACTGTCAAATTGTGCAACTCCCCTTGGAATGGGGAGCCATAGCAGCAAAGACTGTGAGAGTGAAAGAGCAAGATAATTCATTAGACAATTCTGCAGCAGCTAAAAGTGGTGAGGAATGTCAGACCGTGCTCCTGTGTTTCAATACTAATGAGAGTCATTGCATATTCATAATCCTAAATACAGTCAGCTTCTGATAAAAACTTTTGTCATCGAAGCTTCACATCAAGAGCAAAGCATTGCACTCCTTGTGTTGTGGCAGTTCCACCAAGCCAGAGTAAGAGCAAGATTGATTGTTTTCCAATGCAGCCTGACAGGGAACTAAGAGATACTGCCCCAAGGGTTCTGAAACTAAGCTTAGTTTGATTACAAGGCTCCAAGTAATCAAAGAAACAAAAGAGAGGGAGGAAAGTGGGGGGAATAATGTTGTTTTGTCTTGTTGGTGGGTTTGAGGTTATTTGGGTTTTTTAACTATTTTTAAATATAAAAGAGGCTCTAAAAATATAGTTTTCCTTATTGAAAGTTGAGAGCAATTATCTGTTAGGCTTTTAAAAGAGTTCATATCAATTTTTATCATGGAGAAAGAACAGCAGGTGCTAGCAAACTTGTTCTCGTGTTGTAGGAACAATGTTGCGTGTCTTAATAGATACAAATCTCTGAAACTGTATGAAGTTTCACATCAATATAAATAGCAGAAATTAGTAAACTCAATCTGACATATATTAAAATCAGCTCTCCTAATTGTTGTGCTCCCCAGAATTCACTTCTTGAAGGTTCGTTTTCATTATTTTTTGTTATCAGATCCTTCTTCTTCTCATCATTGTTGTCATTTTTATTATTAGTTTTGAGAAACTACCCATCCCTTTGCTGGCAGCCAAATCCTGTAGGTGCACAGATCTGCTAGCCCTTAACCTGTCTGCTGCCACAGCTGTTAGTTTCCCTGAAGACAAAGAAGAGAAACGTATGTTTCAGCACCCACTTTGAAAAAGATTGGAACATTTTCTCACTCATAAAAATCTCTTTGGCTGCACATTTCCACAACTGTCTGACAGGCAAACAGGCTATAAAATATACATAAAATTAAATAAAACAGGACGTTAACACAAAGGTTGAAAGATCTGATTGCAGTGAAGAGTTGGATTTTTTTTCAGTAATTATAAAACAGTGTATGTGAAAAAAAATAATTTCATAGATCAAGAGAAATCAAAAAGGATCAAGAATGGGAAGGTTTCTCTAAACTGTTGAATATCTCAGTCATATGTATACAGTCTTTGAAAAACGAGAAATCTTGTAGTTATGATTGATTGAAGTAACTGATTACCCACAGATATTTTAAGACTTGAAACATTAAATTGTCAGCCATATCAGTTTGATTGCACTAAAACACGAAAACATTGACTTTTGTCTAGTTAGAGAAATTCATTTTTCCCACAATGACAATCCTTTAAGTAGAAACCAGGCAGCTTGCCAGCTCTCCATGTCATACATTGACGTTTGCAAATGCAACCCATATTTTCAAAAGTTTTTCAAGGCCCAGTGAATGGGTCATAGGTCTTAGGCAAATAATCTTGCAATAAGCAGATTTCCATATACTGTTTCAATCTTCCTTAAGCCTGGTAGAGACTAATAGTTATTCATTGCAAACCAATGAATGGCATAAACAATAGTTTGCATTCAAGGTGTACAATATATTCAGAGCTCCTCAATTATGTAAAACATTTCTCTGAAAAAAACAGTCACCCTCCTTGGACTGAAGCTATAGGAACAATTTTGATTAATAGGTTTTACAAGCCTGAAGTAAATGCTCATCATATCGGCCAGCAAGCTGACAGCTTTCAAAAAAGAACCTTTGTTCCTGGGATAAGTAAGTTGTGTGATCTTCTTTAAGATACCATTCTCAAAACCTTAGAGGGAGAAGGTGTTACATTCAAGCGAATTCTACTCAGAATGTGAATGCTGTGAAGTTGGTTTTGTATTCCAATTCCTTGATATGCACAAACTATTTGGCAAGATTACAACTTTTTTAAAAATTTGTTTTTCCTGCTTGTCAGAACAAGCATGCTTTCCCATTAGGCAGAAAGGTACTTGACAAGCTTTTTATCTATGGCAGGAGAAAGTCACCATTAACCAATGACCTGCATCACTTTTGTGCTTACCTGTGTTTTAAAAAGTAAGGCCTGGGCATAGATATTACCATATATGTTAAAAATTACATCTGATTGACTGAAAAAGGAAGGAACTAGATCAAAATTTGGAGGACCACAAAAGAATGATTTAGACCAATCCATGAGAAGGAAAGGGAATGATTCCATCTTTTCTGGGGTGTTAAATGTTTTCTCCTAACTGAAGTACTAACACCTCTGCCAAAAAGAATTAGGCCACAGCAGGTTTTGTCTTCAGCATTAATGAGCAAATACCTTAAACACATGCCAGCTGATGAAAAAAAAAAACTCTGTTTATCCATTATCATGGGAAAATATATACTTCCTGACCTCTTCAGCCAGAAAGCTCATTGTACAGCATGAAACATTACATTTGATTACTTTTAGAAAGACAAATATTACACTCAGTTGTATAATTTTGAAGTTGGAAAAGAACATTCAGCTTATATAGTCATATTTATCTGTCTATATGAGTTACTACAGTGAATAATAGCAATTAACTAATACAACTGTTTTTAAAATACAAATAATTGACCAAAGGGGGCAGGATTCCATTTTGATTTCAAGACAGATAGAGGATGTATCTGAGAATCTTACTTCTGTCCATCAATGTGCCCTTCTAGTTTTGGTCTGGGGGTCTGTGTAGAGCAAAAGAGAAGCCCTTTGTTGTTTACCTCCACTCAACTAATCTTCTCTTCTATAGACTCTGGGTAAACCCAAGGTGAGTCAGTCTTAGTCTGAGGTCTAACTGCTTGCTCTGCAATCTGACACACTAGATAAAACCTATGTCCAAAGTGTGTCACCTGTCCTTCCCAAAGTAAGGTGAACAAACCTGCAGCTGTTCCTACACCCAACAAGTTATGATTACTATGACAATGTGACCTTAATTTCTGTATTATTTACAAGTTTAAAGTACACAAAAAAAAAAAATCCACATCCTTATTTAATTGCTGGTTGAGTTATTGTTATACTTTTAAATGTGGGATTCCCTAAACACAAGCTAACTTAACGGTCCTCAGAAGCAGATCTTGCATGAGTCTCCACTAAAACATCCTTGCAGGCTCTGTAGTATTCTCCCACAGGACTAATTTGGAGAGTCAAGCTTGGTTTCAGGAGCAGACTTGGCCACAGCTTGGGCACAAACAGACAGACACTTTGCTGTGTAGTGTGGGAACCTACATGGAGCTGGCAGAGACAGTCAATGCTCAGCAGATATCTCAGTTACCCCAACAGCCTCCCACTGGCAATATCCATTTCAGGGCTCCTCAAAGAAATATATTGACAATAGCTAGTTCTTCCCTTCTCTGTCCCAAGTCAAAATATATGGAAACAGCCAGAGAAACACATCAGGAATGATCATCCATCCTAAATATGTATTAGTACAATTTTAATTTACCTTCATGCTGGGGGAAGAGGATTGATGCACTAAAATAATAAATTACACCTGGTTTAATCCAAGATGGGAGTTCATCCCTTCTAACACAGAAATTCATTTAAATTATTGGAAAGATATTGAACAGTTCAGGGGTTTTTTATTCCTTTCTCACTTTAACCTGTTTTTCCCTAATTAAGCTCCTTTTTGCAGAAGAGGCATTCTTTCAGTCCTTTCAGGTTATACTCCTCCAAGACCTGCAGTGTTGCCTTCTTTAGGAGAGCTCAACAGTTTTCCCAACACCAGAATGAGTTTGGATTTTCACACCATTTCTTAAAAGAAACTCAAAACCCTGAAGTGAAAAGTATTAGGGCTTTTCAGTCTATGATAGAGGGTTGTTATATGTTATTATTACTGTCTTAAAGAAGCAAAGTATATTTGTGTCTACGCATACACACTTAATAAATTTCTAGCTTCAGAATTCCAGAGGGAGATCATTCAGTCCTTGTAATTTGCTATTACTAAATAACTCAAAGTGCATCATTGTTTTCATAACATACATCTGCCTGTTAAGGACATATTTTTATTTCCTGTGAAAAGTGACCTTGGAATAGAATTTAGAAAAAAAAATATATTAAAAGACTGCGAGAACTGATTTACCGGAAAAAGGTTAAGTTCTGAGTATTGGTAAGTGTTCAGTGAGACGTAATAAAAACCTATAAATATTTGAGGGCTTTTAACAGTAATCGTGGAGAAAAAAATTACTGGCTATGTCATTGAAATATTTATCTCGATGTATCTATCTTATAGGAGAAAATGACAATAGTATTTCAGACACTGTGATGTGGCAACTGGTCATTATTTTAAATATTTAATCACAGTCACCAGAAAAATTGAACAGGAAAATAGAAGGATATGTCTGGAAATTTTATTTGAAAATGCAATCAATTGAATTATGCTGCAACATCCCAGATTAATTTGCAGAATCCCCATTAGCTTGATAAAACTCCAGTGAAATGTATGAACAGAAATAGCATTCCTTTGACACGGGGATTAATGAAGTAGAGAAAGGAAGAAATGAAAGAACCGGGAAATTCAACATTCAACCCATGTGTCCCCTCTCTTTTAGTACATGATAATGTCTACACTTGTATCATTTGCATGGTAATTAATTTAACAATATTATATCTGTTCTAAAGTTTTGATTTCTCATAGATTCTTTGGTCTTTCATTCTTAACTGCTCCTGCCTATCAGTGTCATCTATTTATGTTATCTGATAGAGTATGAACTCCAAAATATCTTAGAGTTCTTGAGGTCCTGCCTTACTTTTATACTTTTCTAAACTCTTATGAAAACAAATAAAGCTGAAGCAGGACTGTTTCCCACTGTTTTAAGGGAAATATGAAGGCATAGGAGTTATGGCCATCTTCCTCCATAGGAGTGACCTTCTTTTGGGTATAAACTCAAAGTTCTGTTGAAAGGTAGAGCCAAATGAGATTAAGTAACCATAATTATATCTGAGGGGACCCATATAGTAGTTTCTAGTCTATTGATTTTGTCTTTATTTCCTATTTCACTGTTTGTACTCATATTTTGATGGCATATATCTGAGTGGGGTGCTTAACAAGCCTGAAGGACAGGATGCCATCCAGAGAGACCTGAACAAGCTCAAGAAGTGGGTCCATGGGAAATTCATCTAGTTCAACAATGCCAAGTGCAAGGTCCTGCACCTGAGTTGGGGCAACTCCCACTATGAATACAGGTTGGGAATATGTGGACTGAAACACAGCCTTAGGAGAAAGACTTGTGTATACTGGTGGATAAAAGGCTGGACATGCCCTAACAACGTGCACTCTCAGTCCAGAAAGCCCACTGGACTGCATCCAAAGCATTTTGGCCAGCAGGCTGAGGGAAGGAATTCTGCCCCTCTACTCTTCTCTGGTGACCCCACCTGGAGTGCTGTGTCCAGCTCTGGGGCCCCCAGGATAAGAAGAATGAGAACCTACTGGAGTAAGTCCAGAAGAGCCATGAGGGCTGAAGCACCTCTCCTATGAAAACAGGCTGAGAGAGTTGGGGTTTGCTCAGACTAGATAACAGAAGGCTCCAGGGACACCTTAGAGCCCCTAAAGCAACTACAAGATTGTTACTGAGGGACTTTTGACAAAACTATGGAGTGATAGGTATGGACTTCAAGCTGAAAGCAAGAAAATTCAGATTAGATACAAGGGAGAAAGTTTTTAAGATGAAGGTGGTCAGAACACTGGATCAGGTTGCCCAGAGAAGTAGTAGTTGTACACTCCATC
>JAWWMP010000093.1:2265982-2277377 GCA_035047865.1 Dendrocincla tyrannina
GCTGAGCCTCAGGGCAGGTTAAAGAGAAGTTTACTCTAAATTCTGTGTATGATGCTGGTTGTTGGTCTTCGTGATTGCATCACACAATAGACTTTCAGGTAAGGGCTAACCTTTCTTGAAAGAGAAGCATAGTTTTAGCAACACAGCTTGAATACTTACCTTTCCATATGCCTTTTGGTAGCATGTTGATTTGAGGCATTTATGACTTTAGAAGCTTGAGACAAAGGACATGATGTCCAATGAAGAAATTTACAAATTTTACTCGGAAATCATCCTCAACTTGCATCAAGGTCAATTTGCATTTGTTACCAACAAGGCCACAATTTCTTCTGGTTTTACCATAATTGTCTCTTCCACTGTTGTATAACTTGACATGTAGAAACAGCTATCCGGTTTTCTCTACATAATGCACATGCATCCAGCAAAACACAATTGAACACATATTTCTTAACCTTTGACCACAAACCAGAAATCTAAAAGAAGTTATGAATATAGTATCTCTCCTGAGCCAAATCTTTGTATACCATGCCCAGCCTAGTATCTCTCATCAGCATTCTTAGTATGTCCAATTCTTTGGCAGAAGATTTTTAAGGCTATTTAGAAGTACACGATAAAGTTGCTGTCTGCAGCCTAGGCCTTGTTCTGTATCTCTCAGCTACCATCATACATAAAATTATATCACAACCTTTTGAAACTTTTTCATGTCTTTTGGGAAATGTGTAGGTACTACCATAATTTATCTTTATTTGACAGGGGCTTTGTTTCGCACTACTCATTGAAATATCTAGTTGTAAAAAAATATGTGGTTCTAAATTCATCCAACTTTAATTGTCTAAAATTTAATCCCTCTCATTTAGAAGTATTTCCCTCCATGGATATAAAAGGTGAGAAAACAGAATGGTGCAGCAAAGTTGGTGTTTTCTTTTCAGGTTGGGTACCCAATCAACTCCTCTTTGAAAGAGATTTCTCATTCTGGGCAGGACTATTGCAATGTATTGTAGGGGTCTTGCCTACTCTCCTTATCATTTTGAATTGTTAACTCTTTTCAAGTTTGTGGTTGTAGGCAGATTAGAAATAGAGAGCAGTTTGTGGAATATAAGGCAAGGAATGGCCTAACTTTTATGCTGTATTTCTCTTCATGTAGGAGATAGAGGCAACAAGGGTCACCATAAAGCATAAATCCTTTTTGGGCTTCCACTGATGCAAGAAAGTAACATTAAGTCTGGCATACAGACTGACATCCTTATTATGTGATCGGTACAGGAGAGTAAAATACTAATGTTGCCTTATTCTTTCAGCATCTTCAGAACCATTTTGCAAATCAAAGTGATCAAGTTTCATCTAATCTGCTGTTCAAAAGATGTTTATCTCAAACTATTTGTGTCTGCTTGTGCTAATCAAAAGAAGTTGTTGCTCCCACACAGGGGTCACACATAAATTACACACCCCACTCCTAATATCAAGGTTGAAAAAATAATTTTTCTCTTTCTAGGTAGAAAAAAAATATATAATTAATTCATTAAAAAAGCTGTCTGCTAAAAAGTACTCAGTTACATATATCTTCCACAATTCTTAGCTTGTGAATGTTGTACAAGCAGAACCAGATTTTCAGAAAAGTCTAGAAGGATAAAAAATAAATAAAGTAACCTAATTTTAAAGCATCTTGGGAAATCCTTAGCCCTGACTTGAAGCCTGTCTCTGCTCTGCTGTAACTCAGATCTGAACATGTCTCTCTGAAGCTGACATCCAACCCTGTGTCTCCAAAAATGCTCAGTGCTGTCTTCTACATTGATGCTGTTTTATAACTGACTCAGGGATTAGGACTGATCCTCTGATTTTTTGGGTGAATGTCTGAACTACCATTTTATGCAAAGTCTGCTGTATTCTCAAGCCATCCCACCCAGTCTTGTTTTCCTCTTATTTTTCATCCCAGCTCAAAAAAAATATGCTCTTAGAGAAATTAAACAGGTCCAGGACAAAGATAGAAAAAACACACAGAAAGATGTTTGTAAGCTTAGCTCCAAGGACTGCTCATGGACCTGCTCACACTTCTTGCACCCGCAACAAAATTAACAAATTGCTCTGGTGGGCAAGGATTCATTCCTACTACAGCAAAGTTTTCTGAAATTCTAGTACTGGAAACATCTTATCAATTGCATGCACTTACACATAGGTAAATGAACGAGGATAGATGAAGAGCCAGGCTGTAAATCAATGGCAGAGTTTGAGTAATCTTTCTCCCTGGAATATTGGCCACCTCTGACAGTGGGACACAAGTAGGGAGATTTACTTTGCATTCTCACCTAGAAGTAAATCTCACTGCTTTGGAGTGAAGAAAAGGAAGCAGAGGGGAAAGGTTCTCTTCTCTGTAGTCTCACAGTTTTGCTTTGGGTGACAGCTATGGGAAACTGTCAAAAGTGTCCTATCAAAATTTCCAAGTCTATATGCACAGAAACCTGACTTATCTAATTGTACATTTGAGAAGCTCTGCCTCACTTGTTTCAGTCAATTTCTGGTTTATGTTCATCTAGGCAAATATAAGGAAGGATGAGTTTTAGGTAGCTAAAAACCTAGAAAACTGTAAAACATCAGGAAGTTATGGCCTGAAACTTTCTGACTTTCTCACCATGGTTAATTTTATCTATACTTTTTTTTTCCTTTTTTCCTCAGATTATCCAGTGCAGCACCTCTCTTGGCAGTAACTGATGCCATACAAGCCAAAAGACAACTTGTAGGTAAACAGGAAAGCCTGTCTTTTCTCATACACTTGCACAGGACTGCTGCCTTTTTGTTGAGATGGCTTTTGGTATTTCTGGTGTCAAGAGAGGGACACCACAAGCATTATTAACAAACCTCAGACACAAAGACACCTTTGAAGCAGAAGTAGTTTATGGCTCCACTATTTTTTATTTAATAAGAAGTTGGATAATGCCTTTAGTCATCAAGTACTTCAGGCCACAGGATAAGTGTACACTTGTTTGTACAAAAAGTCAATGTCTGTCTGCAAAAGCTTGCATTTCACACAGATAGACAGACACATACATACACACTAGAAAAGAGCACAAATCTAGGCTCAGTAACAACAGTAACTACAAAACAAAGCTGATTTTGGAATTAATCCAATAGTTTCAAACTTAATTTCTTCATTCACTTCTTTCTATCCAATTTATCCACAGCACAGCACTAAGGGGACTCCGCTATGGGTGAAACCACCTTGCACACTATGCTGCCTAATGGCAGAAGCAACCAGGACTGCACTTGCTCCTGAGAGAAATAAGGCTAATGCCAGCTCAGTGCACAGCACTCACTTTATCCATATGAGTGAAAATCCAAGTACTTTTTAAAGCTTTATTTGTGGGAAAGGGATCATTTTTCCTATTAGCACTTCTTACCTACAGTCTCACTTCTCATTAACAGTAGGTGTTTCATTCTTTAAGTGAGATGCCCAGACTTCCAAAATGTTTATTTGCTTTGTCTGATTTTTTTCCACCAACTTCAAATTTGTTTAGTGAAAATAATGGACAAAGATCCAGAAGGCTTGATAGATCCTTGCTAACTCTTTAAAGTACTGTGCAGCAGTTGATGTATGTTTGTGCTGGCATTGGGGAGCAGAGTCCTGGGAATAAAGAATCTGATTTCAGAGAAACTAGACCCAGCTTCAAAGAAGTGAGCAACTCTCACCAGCTGATAGAACTTTTACTGAAGGAAAATAACAGTGAAAGAAGAAGCGTGCCAACAATATCTCCTGTTACTCCTCTGCAATCCTTTTCCAAACTTTCTTTTTCATTTATCCAATTATGTTCTTCTGTTTCTGAAGGCTCCCTTTTGGTGGTTTTGTCGTTTCAGTTAGGTTTAGGTATTTGATCATAAATTTCAGTGTGAGACCATGTTACATTAAGAAACCTCTTATAATTGCAAAATATACTCGGAGGCCTTTCAAGAATGGGAAACCAATTTGAAATCTATTAGAAAACTCTTTTCTTTCTTTTTTTTTTTTCCTTTTTTTTAATATAGATTAAAAGGCTATTATCCTCTAAAAATGAGGTAGTCCATGGTTTTTGTTCACTGATGTTATAGTATTTACATAATACAGTTAATCTGACTATGTTTGACCTGGAATGAGATGATTGAAATAAAAACTCTGACCAGCAGATTAAAAACTTTGAGCTAGGAGATTCAAGAAAAGGCTGAAAATCACAGAGTGCAAGAGGTTATGCTGAAAATTTTGTATGCTTTGATATTTACTTTTTCAAAGAAGAGGAAAAGAAGCAGTCCTTCTCACATTCTGCCTAATACCAGTTTTGTGACTTACTTCTGGAAGACTATGTCCAGATTCTCACAATTTTAAATTTAGTCACTCCTACAGTGAGAATTCTGAGCAAAATCGATATACCTACACCAGTTATGTCATTCCAATTTACACCTGCTAAAGATCTGTTTACAACCAGACCTCCCAATGCACATCGTTGACGTGTGATAGCATCTCTGCCTTTCACTTGCAGAAGATTTTTCTTTTCTTCTCTGAACTTTCCAAGCACAATTTCCTGACACTAATAGGTTGGGAAGGTTCTGTGAAAGTTGTTCTTTGAGCAGGGAGAGAGCAGCACCAACTTGTTTAGTTATTCTGAGTGTATGATGGATGAAATGTCAAAAATCATTCCACAGGCTGCTGATGTTTAATCCCAGAGGACAAATGCCTGTGTTTGAAATCCTGCCTCAGGTTTAATTTGCCCAAATGAATCCTTGTTGCAATTTTTGTTGTTACTTTTGCAAACAGTAATAAAGTAATGTGACAAATTATAAACCAAGAGCAAAGATATTATGGAATTATTAAATATCACTCACAACTGAATTTAGCTGGTAATTTTGTATTTGTAGATAGAGCTTTAACTATGAAATTATTTTTTTATTACTGGTCATCAAAGGCATTGAGTACCTTTATACTCCAAAAACTTTTGTGATACCTGAATGACCAAGGACATTCAAGTCCAGTCAATGCTCAACTCTTCATGGTGGATATAAAGATGGTATGACTGTTTGTTTGAATTTGACAGTGTGAGATAATGGCTTTGGTAACAAGGCAAGACCTTTCTATGTTTTCAGGCTAGTAAAACAATATATACCAAACAGAAAACTGGTGGGCCTTCTCACTCTTAGGGTCAATTTAGGGGGCAAGAAGGGCAGTCTTCCTCAGGAGTGGGAAGATGTAGATAGCCCAAGAGACCAGCAAAAACAGAGATCAGAGATGAAACGACTATACAAATTAAAATTGAATTTTGATTCAACATTTCCTACAGACAGTAAAAATCTGTTGACTTCATATAATATGTGAGTTAGTTAGTGTTCCCTTAACTTCTCTGTCCTCCCAGACATTAAAACCAATTATAAAACCTTAACAGCTATTTTAAGATCTGCCTGTCCTTATTTATTTCTAAATAACTGAGTCCAGGGAGAGGAAGAAGAGCCCAGACCTGAAGTGCTCTCTGGTTTTCCAAGCATCACTGTGCACCTAATAATACAGTGGAGGGGAAAGGTTTATTCTCAAAGCTCCTGAAATGACACCTGGAGAATTTGATAGCTGTCCGTTTGTCTCACTGAATTATTGGTGTACTGCTATTCTGCAAAGACCTTTGTCTTCAGCTAATTCCCATTGCATGTAAGAGTGCACTAATAGTGGAAAATCAAATCCTCAGTCTTGTGGATTGCCTCTTATGGAAATGGCTCTCACATTTCATTCCAAACTGGGTGGTCAGATTGTGCTTTTCCTTCTCTTTGTTTACCAGGGCTGAATTTTAATTACAGTGTAAAAATGTCAAATTAAGACATATAAAAATATCATATAACTCTGTAAAATCATTATTCCATGTAAACAATAGAACAGCTGCTTCCCTGGAACAGCAATAATGCAGAGGTGTGTATTACATTTTATCTGCTTTCTTTTTTTCTTTTTTTTTATTTCAGTAAGAAAAAGGAGTAAAAATTTTACATAAAAAGAGAAGTGTTTCACAAGGTCCTTGACTAGACAGAAGTATGCAGGATTCACTTGGTATTAAGAGGTAAACCATAATAAGGTTTGAGATAATATTCTACCTATTGTGTCTTATGGATATTATCATTATGCATATAGATGTTTAATACTTTTGCAATCCTATTAATTTCTTAGCCTGAGTTATACTTAATAGTAATGAGTTCAACAGGTTAATTACAGTTTTTGTTTTAAAAAAATGCTTTGATTACATTTTTCCTCCTTGCTGTTTCATTAAACTGTTTTCTTGAAGAGATAAACAGAAGAACCTGTTTTATCTTCTCAGTACAATTCACTACCTCAAAATGTACTGTTATATTTCTTCTTACTCATTTTTATCAACTGAATAGTCTCAGTCACTTCAATTTCACTTCATACGAAACCATGTGTGTTTCATATATTTTTTGCAAGGCACAGTCCATGTTGTGTGGGCCAACAGAAAGCAGTGAAACCACGCCATTCTGTCTTTCAGTCCCAGAACTGTGTATTTTTACATGAAACAGCATTTAAATAAACAGAAACAATCCTGGGAGCAGAGTAGAACTGAAAAGATGCCCTGAGCCCTTGAGCCATGCTCTCTTTCGCCTTCACTGGCTGGCTCTGTGTATCCTGAACACTCCCACTGACTGCAACCATTTCCCTAAAGGGCAGGAAACACAGGCCTGAGCAGCCCAAGGCAGAAGGGAAAAATGGGACTCACATATCCCTCTTCCTCCAAGACTGGTCTGTCAGTAGGGCTATTGCATTACAAAAAGGGGGCAGGCACTATTGTTTTCTATCTCCTCTTCCCAAAGTATTTCAACAGAAAAAAGTGTTTCCCTTCTCAGTTTCATGAGAAACAAACAAACAAAAAAAAACAAACAAAAAAAGACCTACACTCCTCGAGCTTTTTGCCTACTGAGTGAAGAGATGCTTCTGTCTGATGTTTTGAACCCATTTGGAGGTGCAGAGTAGGAAACATTTAATATTGTGGATTGCATACCAGAGCCACCTGCATGATACCAGCCTTGGAGGCACTTCAGTCCAGGATCACCTTGGCATCTTCAGAAGACAGAGACGCAGATCCTGCCTCTTACACAGTGCATGGGGTGATCTGTCCTCTTCGCCAGCACTAAAAGCAGTGTAGACTACCAAATATTTCAAAGGTTAAAATAAGGTGAAATGCAACAATTCTGCAGCTTTCTAGGCAGTAGGGCCAATCAAAACCTCAAAATCAGATTTGAGACCCTAGCAAGGAAATACAGACCTGACTTTCCATTTTTACTTTATTGTTATGATGCAACTTGGGAGCCATCAACATGGTTTTTAATTTGAGCCTTTTCTGCTTATACTAGAACCTCTGTTGTTAGCTTTGCCTGACAGTATTGCACTTCAACACAAGACACACCTGTTCATTTATTTGACATGTAGAGTTCAGTAAATATTTATAGTAGTTCAACACTTATAGCTAAACATTATGGCATGAGTTTTCTTGGAGCAATGAATCCTCAGTGATACAGGTCCTATTACCTCATTCTTTGCTACTGAGGTCATCAAGCAAGATAGCAATTTCACAGAGAACATGTAACAAAAGTGACTGGAACTTTTCAAACCATATCAAAACACTGCCATATGAAGCACATTTTGTATGACCCAAAGTGGTTCCCAAAACAGCTTCCTCACAAGCATAACTCTACAGATATCAAGAGAATTGAATTTGGCTGAGTAGTTATTCAGTTTTGTTGAGTTTTGCTGATTTCAAATTCCCTTTTCTGATTTTATCGATAATTTTAGTTGGACTTAGTGAATGTTTAAGAGTTAACTGGTCTGTGTCCTCACCTAACTGGGAAGACCAAGACCAAACTACAGCTTGATGTCCAGTTAGAGGAACTGTGTTATGATACCTGAGGGGTAGATTTACCTTTATATCTGCTATTGATCATACAGGTGGGCAAGGCTGAAGGCTGGAGACTGCTCCTCTTTTTCAGTCCTAAAGCATGTTGGTATTGGGATCTGTGTAAAAAATCTGTGAATCATGATCTCTGTTGCTTTGTCTGAAAACCAAATAGAGTTTTGTTTTTCAGTGAAGGAGAAGTGGATCGACAAATTCAGTGTTTGCACACTAAACATCTCAATTGCCTGTCTTTTTTTTTTTTTAATGACCTTTTTCAGCAAGGTGGGACTCCTTTCATAGCAAAGAATGTTGATAAGGCAAGTTATGAGAAAAAAAGTGAAGAAATAAGTGTTAGACAGTTTGTTCTCAGCTTGAAGTGGGGTGTAAACTCCCACAGCTCCTAAGTCTTCAAAGTTCCTTCCAAATGCTAAACAACTATCACACTTTCCACCACCTCACAAAGGCACATCACGCAGAGCTTTAACTACAGACAGGCACAGTTTTAAATGCCTGATGGCATGGCTTGGAAGCCCAGCAGCACTGAGGCTCTCACGGCACCAAACTCTGGAGAAGCACTATGGACTGTCTCAACAGCAGACCCAGACTGTTTGAGAGAGACAGGAGTGTAACTTGTGGAGCACTTGAATCCCATCCTTACACTTAGGTCATAACACTTTCAATAAAAAGTATGTTAAAAATGTCCCTAGAGTTTTAACTTAGCAAGTTCCATCACTTCCTAATGGTGCCCTGTCTATGAATTACACCATTAGTACTGCAACTATTACTTGTAAGGTTTATAAGGATATTATCTTTATTTTTCTCACAGTTACCCATAAATCTCATCTATCCTGGAGAATATAATCTACCGCACAATATTTCCTAATGGGACAAATGTGTCAGAGAGGAAAATGCTTCTATAGCAGCAGAGAGCTGTGCTTTTTTTTATGAAGAAGACCATGACTAAAAAATAATCTTGTGAGTATGCCTGACATAACATACAGATCAGGCAGAATAAATAAATTTCATGTAGCTAACAAGCACTGCACTAAAGACCCCAAACCCAGCAACTATCAGGGCCCCTTTCTGCTGATGATCATAAAGGGCCAAGTCAGACAAGTAACCTGCGGGCATTTTGAAGGAGGGATAGCCACCTGCCACTAGTTTCACTTGGAGCAGCTGAGCTGCTCCAGTCATTCTTGGGGAGTGCTGTATCTCCAAGGGATTGTTAATGAGGCATTTCAGATTCTGTAAGACTCATAAAGTCAAAATATACTGTCCAGTTATCCCATTAAAGGCATAGCCTTGCTTGACCCAAAAACTGGAGTCCAATCCTTTCATGTTCTGACCCTGATATATTTCATTTCTTGGCACTAAAAAATGAACTAGAAAGAGATGCAAATTTTTGTGACACTAAGCATTTCTTTCACTTTCTTTCCATGTCTTACTACTCAATACAAGAAAGACATACACTGTTAGGTGGGCCCATTAATTGTGGCATCTCACTAGACCTTTAAAATGAAAGCTACTGCCTCTGGTGGTTTAGGTGGAATGTAGATATATAACCTCCTAAAATATCTTTAGTAGCCCCAAGTTAACAGCCAGTATTTTTTAATCCTTTTAGTTATATGAACACATCTTCCTTTTTTTTTTTTTTTTTGGAAAGGACTTTGGCAATATAATTTGCAATTATTACTTTGCATAATAAATTCATGATTTTGAGCTCCTGACTCTGAAAAGCAAATCACTCTGAATACATTATCCATGGAAAATGCATTTGTTTGTGTGTTTCACCCAGATATATACAATATATTCCTCCTCCTGGGGTGAAAGGGAAGGGTGGGATAGATTTTAATAAGACAAAAGGAAAATTGAGACAATTTTTTTAATAAAATCCTGCCTAAGCAAAGCTCTCATAGAAACAAATTTCCTGATGGGAGGCCTGTCAGTGGACTGTGTCCAAGATGTCCAAGACCTTAGCCAGAACAGCAGCCAGGGGCACTACAGAACAACCCCAGCACGGCTTACCACCTTTCCCCTCCAACTCCTCACCCCACTTAACTGCCTCAGGACCCTGCACTGAAGTGCTTTCCAGGCCTCTTACAAAGAGCTTGTTTATTCCTCAGGAATGCTTTGAAGAATGCATCCAGGTTGCCTTACCCATCTTGTCACTTTCCTTGCATCCAAGCCAAAAACAAGGAACATTCCTGCTGCTAGCAGTAGTACCAGGGAGCTGAACTGTCAGTCCATGCTTAATTCACTGCCTACTATAAACGCTATCACAAGATTTAATATGTAGAGGCGTGCCTAATCACTGCTGAGTCTTACACTCATCAGCTATGTGCAACATAATGATGAATGTGGATTTTTTCCATTTACCTCAGTCTCATGAGTTAATTTCAATAACTGTGCTTTTGCTTTTTGGTTCCCAAGATTCAAAACTGCACCTTCAGCTTCGTGTGTATTCTCCCTCTTGTTAGTTCAGTTCCCAGGCTGACATTCTTTTATCTGCTACAATTTTTATTTAGGCTAACAACTTACTTTCTGGACTGCTCATTTGACTACACAGTCATGAGGCTTGGCCGAGAATTCGAAAAAAAAAATTTCCAGGAGGCAATTTCTTGATGGTGTTTTTTCGACACTGTTGTTCCAGAATATTACAATAATTAGGAATCATGAGTCATTGTGTGTGCTTTTGTGCTCTGATATCATTTCTTTCATGTTAATGTGAGACCACACAATGGGTTTTATGGGGTATGGACATATTCTGTGAGTTGTATCCTGCAACTATTTTGTTTCCTTAACTGGGGTAGTGCAAAGTGAAAATTAGTGAAGAATTTGACCTTCTTATCTCTATAAGCATTTCCCAAGCAGCATTAGAAATCCTTTCTATTCCTGTTCTAATTCCATTGCTTATTGAATGTTCGTATTTGGGTATATAATCTGACTACATAAAATTAGTTGTGTGTCTTTTCCTCCCATTGACATTCTGACAAAGCAAATGGGCAGGTTGGAGTACAACAGCAAGATGTAGAGCCACATACAGTGTCCATTTGACTCTGTGCAGACCAATAACTGTATGTGAATACAGGATTCAGTAAGTGCATGACGAATTATTTTTATTAGGCTTTTTTTATTATTATTTTCCAAGGCATAATGAACTACAGCCATTTTTTGCTTTTTTTTTTTTCCTTGAGAAATAAGACTGCCACTTCCATATGTGATATGAAAAAGCTACTACTCCCATATCTTTCACTTATTTAGTCAATTCTGAGACCTCAGCCAAGGGCACAGCCTAGGCATTTGCATGTCAAGATGAAAATAATCCATTTTGATCCTCTATAGAAAACGTAGTAATAGAGGAAGAAGCTCAGGAAACATTATCCATCCCTCTATGCCACAGGAGTCTTGAGGAAATAGCGTTCCAGAGAAGGGTGTGATGCTGCAGTGCAGCACTGCCTGAAATGTTGGGAAGAGCACAAAGAAGAATTCAGACACAA
>JAWWMP010000093.1:2341426-2357225 GCA_035047865.1 Dendrocincla tyrannina
TGAACTGGACAAATAAGTGAAAGTCATGAGCTTGTTCTCTCCTGACCACATTACCAGAAGTCAGGTCATTTTCTGGGTCACCAAAAGTTTAGAAATTTTCCTTTCAGTATATATCAAAAAAGGAAAAAAATTAGATACCAAACACCTATAAGGACTTTCCAGTAAGATCCAGGCATCCAGACCAGAACTGAGATTAATATCAATGCAAACAGTTACAGTGATACAAATTGCATGTAAATGCTTTTAAAAAAGGATGAATTCATAAACAAAGGCCGATGAAACAGTATTTCAGATGAAAGAAAAGTTACAGGATCTCAGGCTGTGGGCTGACCTGAATTGCTGCTCGGGCATAAACAGTCCTGAAAAACAACTTCGTCCTTGGGCCCAAAATTTCACAAATAATCTTTTTCACAAATAAGCAGAAGGCAAATGACAAATAGTGGATCCAGACTCCAGGAACCACAAGAGAGCTATGGGGTTCTTGGGTTGCAGTATTTCCTCAAATACCTCTCCAAGGTGTTGTTCCTCCCATTCCCGCTTTTGCGAGGGCACTGGGAGAAACTTGCGTATCACAGGGCAAGAAGGGTGTCAGGCAGGAGAGCTGATGCCAACCACTTGAGGTCATAACAACCCAAAATTGTGCTAGGACACCAGCTGTTCTGAGGAAACCATGGGGATGGGATTAAGATGTGGAAATGCAGCCTTGCGATGCTCGAGGGTTGATCTGCTGCATCAGCATTATAGCATCCCACATGTCACTGGCTGAATCAGACCTGGAGTGTGTGTATGATTGAAAAACACTCTCAAAAGCAGCTATTTCAAATGCAGGGAATGTTTTCAGGAGAGCAAGCCATTTTCTTGAAGAAAGGGAAGGGTACAGTATAGATGTATGCAATACTATACAAGTACAGAGTTTAATACTCATGTTAAAATGGTGCAGCATGCAGAGAGAAGTAGGTAGGATTTGAAATTACATTTATATTGATATATCTCTATATCTCTCTATATTGAGATATCTGTGTATCTCCCTACTGCAATCTTTATCTATACCTATCTCTATATAATATCTATATATCCATCCCCATCCATGTAGTATCTATATTAACAACACTATCCCTCCATCTATCTATTCATATCTGCAACTCCACCTTTACCTGTATGTAAAGACAAGTATAAAAATTCCTTACCTGACAACTGCAAGACAGGATACTCAGGTTACAATTTACAAAGATGTTTTTGGCCTAAGACCATAACTATGGAAGGCACAGGACGTCACCAATGGAAGTTAAGAATAGTTTAGACAACCATCTCTTGGGAATATTAGGGGTATGGCTGATCTTGCCCTGGGGAATGTGGACAAATTAAATAACTTAATGAGTTTCTTTCTATCCAGCCCTATCTTTTCATAGTCTGTAGCTCTATTAGTTTTATGTAGGCAAAATGTAAAACTGATTGTATTATCAGAGTATGTCATAGTAGCTCTAATGCATTTGAATAATATCTATTAGAGAGATAACTAAATTTTTTAAATGAACATGCATTTTTCCTATCATTATCTAGGAAAAAGCCCTATGTAAAATTGCATTCAAGACCACAAATAAAGTATTTAAAGTTTGAAAACAACAATTTTTTCAATGAGGAGAAAGGAATACTGCCTTTTAAATAAAGGAAGTTTTGAGCTGCACAAACCTCAACACTTCAAGTGATAACATATATCCACATGCCTTCTTGAGTGAGACTACTGAAAACCAAGCCTCAAAGCTTCCACAGGTTGTAAATCTAATAAAAATACTAATTTACCTGGCAGATCTTACCATACTATAACATGATGCAAGAAGTCAGTTATACTTTCTTCTCTCTTCAGCTTTGCAAAGACATATCTAACAGGGTTTTATAAGGGAGAAGTCATCATTACTGTGCTTTTGCAGATGGAGAAGCTTAGCTAAGACTGATGGCAGCACCAGGAATGGACCTGAGCTTCCGTGGCAGGAGCTCTGCTCATGCAGCAATGCTGCCAGCATTAACAAGCATACATGCTTTATAAAATATATTTGAACAGTATAAACATTCCACAGCAGTACCCACAAGCTACTTTAATTAGAAATACTGAATGGCTGATTTTTAATTCTGAATTAATTCCAAAATCCCACAGCTTTCCAGTGTTTATAAGGCAGAGACCTGAAGGATACTCATTGCTGGCAAGCTCTGCTAGCTTGGGAAAGTGCTACTTAGGCAGGAAATTTCATTGATGATGGCAGGACTGGACAAGGAAAAGGACCAGCTGCTTAGAAAATAGCTACTCTTCAAGATGGTGTCTTATGATTATTCCTAAATAGTAATTATGCCATCAAACATCCGGATGTACCAGCAGTATGAGCATGAACCAAGCCAGCTTTGGCACTTTCCAAAAATACAGCAGCCAAAGAAACACCATGGAATTGGCAATGCCTGCACCCAGAGCAGCTAGAAAGGGCAGCAATGCTTTAAAATCACATGTTAAATGAAGATGGAAAAAGGTTCTTAATCATTAGCAGGATGAGCATATATTTGAAATTGCACTAAAGCAATTTTAATGTAAAGCAGATGAACAACATTTTCTTCTCTTTCATGCCAGAAGCAGAGATTGGAGACATAGGCAGTTGTGGAAGTAAAGAAGCTCTTTCCAGGTACAGGAATGAGCCTGTGTCTGAGAAACAAACGGCAATGAGAACATGCATGACCATGATGCACCACATCAAACACACAGTGGTTTTATGATTTCAGCAAGAATCTGAATTCATACATTACAAGCCTTTACTGAATAAATTAACTGCCCTGTCCCACAGTGGAAAATGTTTATAATCTTCTACATAGGAAGTATTTTAAAGACACCTTTTCCCCTATGAATTTTCTGCTTGAATTATAATGTCCTGTTTTATCTGTGCGGACAAAAGATTACAGTCAACACAAGTCCAGAGTATTTTTATAGGTACAGGAATGGCATTCACAAACTCAGCTGCTTCATCTTAGGACTATTGCCTCTGGCTGGCTCCAACCCACCAACCCAACCTAACCCAATCTAATCTGACCCAACCAATTACAACCCAGCCCCTCCCACGTGCCTGTGACACCATCCATCTTTAGCCTGGTCCTGGGGTAGCCACAGGAAAGACATTTTTACCTGATTTGTATTTCAAGGCTAATTTTCTGAGGGGTAAGAGATAAAAACCCCCAAGTTTCTGCAATGCCAGCTTTGCTCTTATGGGAAACCTAAGCAAAACTCATCTGCACCTGGTCTTCCCCTTCTGATGGCTCCCACTGCAGGACAGTGGAAACGGGGCAAGCAAAGGGGAGGTTGAGATGGGACTATTGACCTCCTCTATTGCTTTTGCTGGACACCTACTTTGGGAGCCACCATCTGCTGAAAAGGACTTACCTCCTTACACAAAGGAGGTGATTCTGAAAATCCTGATTCATTCCCTTGCCACCCCCCAAGGTGTCTAAGTTCCACAGAAACCTCTGCTCCTGACCTTAAAACCTATGCCTTATAATGGTATTACTTCTGTACACGCTGAGAAATACCTCAGGTTTGACAGTGCAAACACTCTTATGGGTCTTAAGTCGATAGAGAGCTTTCCTGTTCCCTTGCCACCCTACCCTGTAATGCTGAATAGGTGTGCAAGACCGAGGGGGAAGAATGCCCTCTTCACTCCTTCCTGAGGCTTCATTTCATCCAAATGTCCTCCTACTCCTTGCCTGTTTTTCATACATGTGGGACATCTGTTTCTCCAAGACACCTACTTCTCCAGGGTACCCACTTTTGAATTCTCCTTCCACAATTTGCTCACCTGGCAGCTCTTCTTGAAGTCTTGTATGCCGCTTGAACCTGATCCTGGTACATCTTATCCACACACTGACTCCACCTCTCCTGTCCTCATGGCCCACCAGTTTCTACCTTTTCCTGACTTCTCTTGAATCATTTCAGCAAGCTCTCCTCTCATTGTTACTACGACCATCCAATTTCTCCTCAGGAACACCTTTGTCTTCCAGTTTTTGATACCAAACACCTCTTCCCTCTCCACATTTTCTTCTTTCTTAACAGCAAAAGAAAGTCCCAGGTCTGGCTTTGACAGGTATTAAGAAAAGGTGTAGTCGTGAGGGTAGAAAAAGAGGACACATCTGTGAAAATGCAGTAGCCCTACCCTGCATGACCAGAGAAATAAGGTACTGATCTCCGAAGTGAGAACGGTAGTTTCATGGGAAATTCAGTACATTTCCTTAGTGACTCAGTGAAAGGAAACATGTCTGAGTTTGTAAAATGCCATGGAAGATGAAGCTGGGCCACCAGAATACAAACACCAAGTAAAAACTGGATAGCCTCCATTAAGACTGATAAAATTTCAGTTACGTCAAGTAAATATAAAAAATTTTCTCAAAAAAAACATAAAAAAATCTGCATATTTCAGGTGTGAATGTCTTGTGCACTTGCAATAAGTAATTTATGGCTAACCCATACCAGATACATTTTTCTCATTTACATTTCACCAGCTGCCATCTATGTATGTACACAAATACAGTTTTACACAGACACACATTTAAAACCTATATGACCCACTTCGAGGAGTCTGTATAACTGCCAGTGAGAAAGATGACAAGGAGACAGTGCTATTTCACCAGTGAATTTACACCAATACAGTGTAGGTTATAGTAGGGTTAACCTTCTTTTATTAGCTGGTCATTGCTAATGAACATTCTTGAAGACGGCAGGTGACTGAACCCAGATGATGGCATTTTATGGATGATGATCATTGTGGGTCCTGCATGCCTGTGTTGCAATCACAAAATTAATAATCTCTACAACAATAGCTTTACATGCAGCTGTCCCAGAAGAATGCCATTTCTGTAACTCACAGCCTTTGGAGACACTATTTATAATTTATACCCAATCTAAAGTGCAAAGACTTTTCTCTCCCACAAGTCATGGTAATCAATACAGGTCTGCAGCTATTAGAGTGTGATGAGGTGAAGTGTGCTGCAAGAATCAGCTGCACCAGGCAAACAATGTGGCTCACAAACATGGCTTTGCAAAACAGCCCATCTTCAGTGGCTGTTCCCCACATCTACACTGGGAGAGCAAATAGAGGAGGAAAAAATTCTTTGTAAGCATGCCATCCCAGCTGCAGTTAACTAAAGAAATCGCAAATTTGCCTCAGAACTACTCAGAAACTTGAGGCGTTTTGGTGTGCCACATGGATTTCAGGCTTCTGCACCCTTATTCATAACAGATCAAGACTTAATGTGGGATACTCTGAAGCTCCTGTATCATGGAAACTGGTAATTTAAGACTAACACTAATCCACAGAGTCTTTGCAGATGTGACTTACACTAAATTTTACTAAGCTTAATAATATCACACTTCCTGTGACTTAATCTCAGAGATGTCATTAGAGGGAATGTTTCAGATTAATGTTCATAAAGCTGCATTTCACTCCGTGCTTAACGCTCCTCCTTATTGCAGCAAACAGCAGCTCTGCCTGGAAGTGCTCACTGCATTTCCCTTGTGCATTTTCCTCACATCCTACCTCTTCTGAATAATGCCACCCAAAATCAGTCACAGGTGATGCTCAGGATGCAAGGGCAGCAAGCCACTCATGTGGCAAAGAGTTCAAGACATCAGGTCTCAGGTGGCATCAGGTGGAGGAGGCAGTGAAGAGAGGCACAGGCAGAGTGAAGCCAAAGGTAACCATACAGCAGATAAGACAAGAAGGTATGTTGTGTGTTGGGTTGCATGGACCTCTGCCAATGCCTCTTCTGCCATCCCTATCTATGGAAGTCAGACACACGAACATCAGCATGGGAGGTGGGTCTGCCAACAGCAGAAGGGAGAACTCAAAAGCTGTGGATGAATGTGACGGGAAATATAATTCATGTCAAGGAAAAAAAACATGCTAACCAAACAAATCCTTAAGAGCAGGGGATGCTCATTGTGGGTTTACATCTGTGATCCATGGGGTCCCGTTGCTGAGATGTAGCTGGAGAAAGCTTAGTGGGACCCAGGAGTCAGAGGGATAAGAACAGATAGGGGTTTCTCCTGGAGAAACTGCAGATCATGTTCTGCCTTGCATCTGCAGGAAAAACATACCAGGACACAAAACAGCTGCAAAATCAGTATCTTTCTGCTAATTCAATTTTAAACATCCAATTGCAGAGTGTAGAAGTTTCTAACAATTCAACACTGAAATAATTAAATAAACTTCATTTGGGAAACCATATTTATTTCAAAACAGGGACTCATTCACTATTACCCTTTAAAAGATAATAAAATAAATAACATCAAGCTCCAAAGCTGTATCTTAAGCTGACAGTCACCTCAGTGTTGAAGACAAAAATTATCATTTCCATACCAGCCAGAGGAAAAATAAAAACCCAAGCACTCAAAGATGAAAAACAATGAAGCTTAATGAATTCAGTGCATTTCCAAAAGAAATTTTCATTTCAAAATACAATCCTGATTTAACAACTGATCTTTATACATGGAGCCTTCCATCAGAACCAGTGCTGCTGAAACAAACTGTGAAAAAATCAAGCAAGATCCCTTGTGTCATGGTAGAGATTTTTTGCCAAGATTTAGTGCGTTCTGAAGAAACCTTTGCTTTAGTCTCACCCAGCTGGAAAGATGGTTAGACCTTGGGAGCTGGAGATGGAACCAGAAATTGCCAGGAAAGTATATTTGAAAGTGGAACTGAGATAAAATATTTAAACAAGTTTCCAAATTTGGTGATTCTTTTCCTTACATAAAAAATCTGATTTTTGTTTTTTCATAAAATTAGAACAAAATAAAAAGAAGTTGTCAGGGTAATCTGTCTTGGAAGAATCCCTGGGAATGAATTATGCCAGCTTGTACTAAAATTATCAGTTATTGCCACAGTTGGCCTACAAATAATATATTAAAAAAACAGGAAGAAAATCACCTAAACATATTTGGGGAATTCTTTCATTTGTGGCTCATGCATATATTTTAATACCTATTGTTTCATTTTTGTTTCATTTGTCTAAACCAGCATAGGTTGTTTTTTCAAAACAAGTTTAAAGCAAACTGTTGAAATATAAGGGAACACCTGCATGGTGAAAACCAAGATTGAGGTAGGAGCAGAGGTTAGTCTAAATAAGAGCAATATCATCATACACAAATGCACAGACAAGCACAGTTTGACAGTAACTGCTCACAAAAGATCCTGAAATGAGTCTGAAAACTGAAAGATCAGTGCTCACAAAAGATCCTGAAAACTGCTGTACAGGGAAATTAGAGAGGAGTTCTTATATAAACACTTCAGAAAAACTTACAGTGTGGCTGTTACACGTATAGCACATTCCCCGTTAATCTGGGAATGAAAAAAACATTAGAATCACAATATATTGCCATATTAAATTCAGAAAACAATCCTTTTACTCTTCTGCTGTGAAAAGTGAAAAATCTATGACTGACTTAAAAGCAAAGAACTTACAGTCAACAACATACCTATCTGTTTTGTCATGTTTTACAGTTCCAGCACCAGAATGACACAAACACTTCACATTGGTATCTCTGTAAGCACAATTGTTACTTTCCACAGGAACCCAACGGAGTTTTACTCTACAAATATTAAAAATTTTCAAGTGTTTCAGAATTGCTTTTGCAGGCCTGCATGCAGACACATAGAAAGTCCGCAGGACTGCCTTGGAGCAAGAAAGGAGAGCAAAATGAGGGAACAGTACACTGTAAATACAGGGTTTGCTCCCATGCATATCTCTCCTTTGTGAAGTTGGAGAAACCAGCAGCCAAGCAGGTCAGGAAGCTTTGTCCCATGCTGAGGTTCATGCACCTGGGTGTCTGCAATGGGAGAATGGATAGGAAAGGTCTGGAAAAAATGGGTCTGATAGAGAAGATTTACCTCTTCTCCCTGCAGAGAACTCACACACTAAGGCAACCTGCTTCCATACCAAAATACCTTCAGCAAAGTAGGACTGCAACAGTAGCTGCACCTGTGAGAGGAGCAGTGAAGCCTGCTCACCAGGGTCATGTCTTCTGCAGCTTCAGAAACTCACACAGAGCCTTGGAATGGACACCCTGCCCCGTTCTGCACACTGAGAAGATGGTTCTGCTCTTTCACAGGAAGAGAAGAGGGCCATGCAAATCCACAGTCCCTGTGGTGGAAATGCATCCCATCTGCTACCATGGCAATAGGTGGAAGCATCAGGATTTGTCCCATAAGCCTAAGCACAAGGGTGCTGATGGGAAACGATTTTCCTACTTGTCTGAATGAAGATTCACCTCATCTGTTATCATTTTCAAATTTTCTGCTCAGGAGATACTAAGGATGCATCCTGAAGGCTACTGCTCTACTTGCACAATGTTGACTGGGCTGGACTTTTAATGTGCACGCAAATACTTACGTTTCACAGCAAAAGAAATTCAATTAAAAAAACCCACAAACCGAACCCACAATAAAACTAATAAAATAAGTCTGTGACAGTCACGCTTAGCAAATAAATTAGATGCAACAACTTTGGTATGGCCCGAGAAGTGCTAAAACCAAACGCATCCTTATGACATCCATTAATTAAGGTGGATTTCTGAAATGCAAAAAGCATGGATCACAGAGATATTGTTATCTGACTTTTGTGTATAGTGCAAGTAGGCCCTCTGTAGTTTGGGATCTCAATAGTTCCCTTTACAAGAGCTTGTTTTCAGTTGCTTATAAATTACGCCAAGCTAGGTATTTGAGATGAAAATTCCCATGCTCCGTTTCTGCCTTAGGCTTATTATTATCATATTTTTATGTTTCAACTGAAAGTATTTAGTCACTTCAGGAAATAAGATTGAGAAAAAACATATTTTGCCCCTGTTGGAGGGGAAAAAAAAAAGAATAAAAGAAAAGAAAGCCTTACAAAAATTTTGCTGAGCAGATCCTATGTCTACTCTTCAAAGAAATAGTTTGAAATTTGGAAGGTAAGGTCCCCGTCATTTTTTTGCAGCTCCCATGAAAACCACCCAGCTTTTTGCCTAGTCATGAGAGTTTGAAAAACATCGTTTGCATATGCTCAGAACAGAGTCCCCAGCATTTGTAAATCTAACTCTAGCCAAAGATTTCTCTAAAAATGATGTTTGCAATTGGCAAGCTCTAATTCAGGGCAGATGCTCTGAGCTGGACTTTTTCTTGGCCACACCTACTCCCAGATGTTGTAGGCTATTGTGGCATCAGGCACAGGAAGTAAGTTCAGGCAACACTGTGTCCTGGGCTCCAAGTGCAGGCAAAAGAAGGGAAGAATGGGGGAAAACAGCCTAATGGAAATAGAGGAGAACTAGTCACTGGGAGACAGAGGGAAGAGTGAATTGAGACAGATTGACCATGCAAAAAGATCAAAGAGAAGTGACATGGGAACAGCAAGGAAAGTGAAGGGAACACCTTTGTAGGTGAAGGAAAGGCATAGAAAAGCAGGAACTGGCTTCAAAGAGAGGTTGGGAGGCAGAGATGAGGGACAGCAGACAGTCTGGACACAGCAGGGACAGGAGTGCTGACATGGAGAGAAGGAGAGGCACAGCAGGCATGACTTTTCAAACTAGCTAAAGGCAGCCTTATGGAAGACTCATTCTCTCCAGGCAAAGACAAAACTGTCAGCGCTTCACTCTCCCTTGGCTGTGGTTCACTGAGAAGGTGACAATCTACTATGCTAATACTCTCATTTCCTTTGCCTCACTTCACCAGTCCACATGTCAGCCCAAACTTTGCATCTGACATTTCCATCTCTGCAACTGACCTGCAGCCATAGAGCATCAAATGATAAAATTGCCTTTCTTTATCTTACTGTGGTTGAAGAAAAGAAATTTCACGCAGAAAACTATATAAAGAGACTATTTGAAGTATGCATACCGAATGGACAAGTTAGGGACACACAGTTTAGTTAATGTCAGAATGGTTCAGGCAAAACTGAGGGGGATGATGCTTACTGGTACTGCTCTGGTACAGCTTGCGTCTATCTTTGGTAGAGTGTTGTGCTGCCCTTGAGGATCATTTGCACGTTTTTCCACCAGACTCCTCTGCTGACCTACAGCTATTGCCTGGAAATAGACGGAGCTTTCCAAACAGACGAAGCTTTTGCAGCGAACTGTGAAATAATTTCATTTCTAATGTGGCACAATGAGTAAATAAGGAGAATATAATACAGTTTGGATATGGGAAACTCCTGCAGTACAATGCTATGAAATGTATATTGGCTGTTACATGGGTAGTGAAAGAAACTAAGTGTTTGGATAAAAAAGAAACCAAACAGGTATTTAAAGCAAAAACTAAGGCTTATTTAAAAGAATATCAGTAACGAATTAATCTCATTAACCGAAAAAACCTTGACAGAGCCACAAGCTCCAATAAGAATTTTTTTCTGAGCACCTGCAGGCAGGAGCCTCACTCCAAGCAATGGTCTTTTACCACAGCTCACAGCCGAGCTTGTTCTCTGATCTTAGCTGCGGGAAAGACACCATTTATGTGGTTTCTTAAATCCAGAGTTTCCAGGTCACCTAACTTTCCAGTAGCCAAAGAAGAGTCAAGCTTCCTCTAATGGTTACTCTTATATTTTTGTCTTAATCTACCTGATGGTAGATTAACCTATTTTAACCTAAAAGTGTAGTTGTATTATGTTGCTGTCATTGCTGTAAAGAATTAGAGATAATGCAGAAATACTAATTTGTTAGGAAAAAAATAAATGAATGAGGCACACAACAAAGAAACTGAAAGCCACATAACAAGGCAACTAAGAGCTCTATGTTTCTATTATTTCATTCTTTCATGAGATGATGACTGACAGTAATTTGAAGACATCACACATCCCTTAATGCACCAATGGGATCCCCCTTCACATCTAAGTGAGGTGACTTTTGTTTCATAGCAGTCTGTTATTCTGTTCTTCTACTTGTTCAAAATAAACCTCATGACAAGCCAAAATAATTGGTTTCCTGTAACTTTTTCCTAAGGTGGTCCACTAAAACCCCCTGAAGCACTAGCATCTAAACCATTAGCAACATCACTGGTGGGCTGAACATAGCAATCCTGTCCACATCACAGCACAAGCCTCATGATTCTGCAGATCTAGTGGCAAAAGGAAGGAGTTGTGGAGCGGCACTCTCTACAGAGGACAGATTGCCCTTGAAGGACATAACATAGGCAGGAGAACAAAAGAATAAAACACAAGGTGTTTGTACTTTGCCATTGTTTGCTCTAGTGTGAGCTTCAGCTGGTCTGTCAGTGTAATGTAAGTCCCTTCAGTTTGAACACTTCATATGTTGTTGGAGCTAAGAATAGCTGGTCACTAAAAGCAATATTATTCTCTAACCACACACATGCATCTGTACACTCATCCCTGAAGTCTGCTTCCATTGTTTTAGTTAACTGTTACTTATTTTTTGAGGCTTGGTTAACAGGACAGTGATAAAGAAAAGGAAAAAATATGGTATGAATAATCATGCAAGGGATCATAAATGGCAGTCATCAGCAATGGCAGTTTTAATGATTATCCTTTAGGAAAAAAACACTGCATCTAAATTTTTAGTATGCATGATGCTATAAAAAGTTACTGATTTTGGAACAATAGCCATGCACTATTTCTTTCCTTGCTTTAGCTGCTAGCCCATACCTTTCAGTGCTAATGTGATAGCATTCTTTGAACGAGATAAAAAGAAAGGATGACTTAGCCACAGGCCACTCTGCAGCAAACAGAATCAATTACCCCCCAAGAAACCAATTTAATTGATCAATTTCAAATACAGAAAATCTGCTGAATTCAGCCAAGTCCTAAAAGGTTCAGTTTCAAATGCAGGTACCCAATACTCACACAAAATATGGAACGAGCCATGCAATTCACAAAAGCATTAATCTGCCAAAAGAGGAAATCACCTGTATAAACATTCTTGTTTGGCAGCATATTTACAACAATTACACTGCTTGTGCAACATGTTACCATTCACATAACACAAGATGTTGCACAGTCTTATCCATGGTTTATGGCCAGTATCTTTTACCAACTACCATTTGTTACTCTCTTTACCAGTTCCATATCACAAGATTCCTCCTGGACTTGTCAATGGCAGATGTTGCTGTATGTATGCACATGATAATTTTTTGCTAAGCACCACAGGATGCCATATCATGGCTCTGTGCAGTACAGAAAGTGCTAATCCCAAAATCCTAGTTCTTAGTGGCACTGAACTAGAATAACGTTTAGCACCTTGATTTATTCCAGCAGAGACCCTTAACCTATGCATCTATAGGTACCCTTTTAATTTCCTGAGATACCAGGGAAGAAAAATGCTGTCTCTTCCACCAAGGGTTTATGTTCAGACACTCTGATAGACAGTGTTCTGACGTACATCAGCCTCTCAATGATTTTGTAAAAAATTTCCAATTATTGGTCAGATTTTCAATAACAAGAACCCTTCTGTTCCCTTTGTTTTGAATGAGCACACCCACAAATATTTACCTTTTAAAATAGCAACATTCTATCTATTTAACTCTCTAAAGATAGAAACTCAGCACCTAACCCACTACAGAATGTCAAATGTGCATAAAACATAAAGTAGTTTGTTGAACAACAGTTACTGGGCTTTACAGCTGGTTTTGGATTTTTCAAGTTCTTCCCCTTCAAAGTATCTACCCTCAAAATTGAAGTAATGTCATTAAGCATAGAAAACTAATTGGCAGGCTTTTCAGGGAGTAGGCAGGTAATGGTGAGTTTTCTTTAAACGGGTCATGATACATATGATTTAAGACTAACTTTACTTAATATGGATAAAGTGTGTGAATAAGAGCGTGAAAAATCTGAAGCTAGGATAAAAATAAGACTAAAAGAATTAAGCTTTTCACTTTTAAAAAATAAATACCTGAAAAGTGTCTCATTTCATAAAATTGCCAACTTTGCTATCCATATAAGTTCCCTTACAGCCTCTTTGAAGAAAATAAAGATAGATCATTGCACAAGTGGCAACATAAATCTGTTCTTCTATGGCACTTTTGCTAAGAGGAATGCTTGAGTTGTGAATTTGTAACAAGTTTTAACTAGGAAATAGCAAAAACCTGGCACTTTCACAACACTTCAGCAACAAGGAAATACTGCACATGAGGTGGAAGTGCTTAAAATCACTACTCTTTGCCTTTCTTTACATATGGCATGGTTCATGACTCTACAGTCATGGAGACCAAATGTCCTATGGATCTCTTGGGCTTTGTCTCCATCACTTGGAAGCTTGAAATTATGGGGCATGGTACTACACGATGTAGATATTCCCCTTTAGACCCATCTGTTTTCTTTTATGAGGCCAAAAAATAAACCCCACAAAATTCTAGTTATTCCATGTCCCAGGTTGTCTTGGGAGGAACAGGCCAAAGTCAAGCTTGCTGAGCCATACTCCATCCAGAATCCCCATGGTTTTATAGATTCAAGCATCTTAACAAGATTTCAGTGTGCTACACTGTCACAAAGGGGCAGTATAAGCATTAAGGTTGTCAGTCTGCTGAGCTATCAAAGATTTATGTAGAAATGTATCAACATCCTACATATAAAACTAATCAAATTTGAAATTACTGACATATCACCTTGAGGAGGAATTTGATTTATTATTTGCAAAGTCATCCACTAAACAGTGAGATGCACAGCTATAAGAATTACTGTTACACTGACTTTGTGATATTACATTAGTTTTTGGTTTTGTACATGCCCTAAATAATAAAAAACAGCAAAACTTTCTTTGTGACGTTAAGTTGCATGAAGGTAAAACGTAACTGTTTAGAAGTAACAGCTCAGATCTAAAACTGCACAAAAGTTGTTTACCATGAATTAATGATACATAATGGAGAGCACAAAATTGCATGAAGCTATTTTCCCTCTTTGTAGTGGTCCCATACATAATGGGAAAAGTTGCCAAAAGTCATGTCAGTTCCACAACCTCCATTGCTTGTTTCTTGCTACTGGGTAGCAGGACCTGCTCTAGTGGGATCAAAATTTAATTGTCATGCAAATAGCATGCAAGTTTTAAAATGTTTTAAAATTTAAAAAAAAATAATTTAAACACAGTTTAAGTGCAGACATAATTCACAGCATATTTCCTTACCTATGCTCATAAATCACTACACCTGCAAACACAAACCAGGTGTGTGACTGTGTACGCATTTCTCATGCACACATGTACTCTAAGCCTACCCAAAAATCTGCCTCACTTTTAATTTTACATCAAACACATGACTTGGCTTTATAAGATAAAGACAATGTAGTATCCCAGCCAAAAATGTCACACACTTGATAATTGAGCTGCCGTGTTCATTCAATCTGTACCACGATTTGACCCACAGCACTCACATATGCTGCAGACTGAGTTCTCTGGATTAAAGGTTTGGTTTTAGCACTAGTATTTGCTCCTCGTTGTTATGTACAGTTCTGTATATATAAGAATATACATTTATGACACAATATGAATAAGAATTCCACATCTGAGATCAGCTATCCTGGTAAGTAAAAGATTATGCATATAAACAAGTCTGTTCACTACCTTCAAATATTTTTATTTGTCATGTATCATACATATATATACTCACAGATGTATAAAATATATTCTTAGGAAAATTGCCACAAAATGTTGCTGCTTATATTAAGTAAATGGTGTATTTTTGTACTATGCTCCATACTTACATATATGAAGCATATTTGTATATATATAGAATGGCCAAATATTTCAGTTCTGTTACTGTACAAACATGTTGATATTACTGAAAATCCACATTCTTCCACTGAGTCTCCTAAATGTTTTTGAGACTGGGTTACCAACATCCTTTCGGAAAATGTGTTTTTATACTGATAAGGCTACATCACACTAGAACTAAGAATACTATACAACTAGATAGGCTTGCAGCTAAGAACACAGCTTTTATCAATCCAATTAAATCAGGACTTATTCAAACTGTAGCTTTCCCTACTGTCATTACATGCTATCTCATGGTGCCAAACGCTCCATGCAAATTACTACCTGGATGTAAACTGCCATTTCCTCATGGCAGATAATTTTGGGTGTTATCAACTAACTTTTGAACCAAGTTACCAGATCTTTCTGATGCTGAACACAAGCTAGGATGCGTAACATTCCTTCTTGTGTTTTACCATTAAACCCCGTGGGAGGGACCAGAGACACTGAGATAGACAAATAAAATGTACTGGAATTGTGTGGAAGAGAAGGTAAAATGACATTGTGAACTATGGCTTTTTATCATATTACAAATTTTCTTCTTATCCCCAGCACTATTAACCCATAGAAGGAGTCAAAAAGTGTAATAATCGGTGGCTTTGAAAACACTTGCTTCAAGCTTCATTGGTAAGACCAAGAGGAAACCTAGATTCTGAAACTGTGTGAATTTTCAAAATGCAATTTCAATAACTAGAAGAGTAATAAGGGAGAAGAATTTCAAAATATTAGCATTAACAATTTTTTTTTTTTAGACAGGTTTTGTCTGGCAAATAAAGCTGTTAAGTGATTTCAGTAGCATCAATATTATACACAAAAATGTGATATCATTAGTAACAATGAAAAAGAAAAAAATCCCATGAGAGATATAAAACGCATGTGCAACAAGTTAAACCCTCACTCTCCTAATCCAGTCTGAGCATTTAATTTCTAGAGTTTTTTAAATATATTAAAAGGTTTGCTTTTCTTCCTCCACAAAAGCCTTTTAAGAGGCATTCATAACACTGCCACAAAAGTGGAAAGCAATATGCTAGCGCAGATGACTTTTATCTACTTGTAGTT
>JAWWMP010000093.1:2697530-2710368 GCA_035047865.1 Dendrocincla tyrannina
TGTTCTCTCTGAGACTTTAGAACCCTGGTGAGCAATGGTGCTACACAGCACTCATAGGAGCCATTGCACTGTAGGTATTGTGGGAGCTACTAAATTACTAGGGTAGGAAAGAGCATCTAACTCCTCAAACCCATCCTGATATTTGGGGAATGCAAGGCAACGTAGTGTTCCTACTTCCTAACAAAGAAACCAAAACTTAGATGATTCTGTTTAAAAATCACAAGATTTTCCTGTAAAGTGTATTTTCCAATATTAATTAGCAATACATTTGCAAAATATCTTTTCTTATGACAGACACTTCCCCTGAAAGATTAATTTCAGGTATGATAAAGAACTTGGAGAGTCACAGATGGCTTCCTGAACAAGCTCAGGCCCAGTAAACTTCAAAACCTACATTGTAATCTTGAACATCACAATGGTTAAATCACAGTTAGCTCATTAGAAAATCTATCACAGCTTTCTCTGAAGTCACTGGAATGACTTTAAAGACAAGATACTGGTACCAGGTAAAAAAGTTTCTGATTCAGTAAATCAACTGCTTTGTTGTATGGTCAGACACATTTCTCATCTTGCCCTATATATTTACTTTTAGCTAAAAGGTTGCAAAGTCAGATTGTGGAGGAATCTGACTATGTCCTAGCCCCAATTTAGGCATTTCTCTTTCCAAACTGAAAACATTTGCCAGATAGTACTGAAGAATTTCACAAAGTTTTACAGGTCTGTGTGAATTGGGATTTGTTAAGTGTTGCTCCTCTAATGGAACATACTACACAATGTTTTAGTAGAAAATATATCTTAGATTTGTTAGAAACAAGTAAGATGTACTTTCAATGATTTTAGATTTTTCTCTGAGTGCTAAACCTTTCTCTCACATGGCTGAAAAAAAGATATTTTGTGGGTTTTTTTTCTTTTTTGTTCAACGTCTGCAGAATGTGGGCTCTCAGCTTAAGACCTTGTCTTGTTATAAACAGAAGAACATGCCAATTGCATTCTGATCTATCAGAAGGATTTGTGACATGGAAAACACTGAAAATATAAGGACACTGACTTTCTTTTAAACTTCTCCTTTGAGACTCCAATGGCTAAAGTAGACAGATTTTCATAAGGCCTTTCAGCTCTGTTCTTATGCTAATCAACAGTAAAACTTGCTCTGTTGCTCATCCACTGAATAGAACATTTAATTGTACCTATATAAGGGCATAACAGTTATTCTGATGGTAATTTAATACTTTGCTACAGCTGTGAATGGGTCCTCAAGGTAATCTAGCAAAGTAATCACAATTTAGGTAGCTGAACTAGAACCAGCTTGTCAACAAACCCTAAACTAACCCTCCTTGAAAGTGTTAAAAACAATTGCCTCTAGCAGAGGCTGCAATGGAGATAATAGAATCCTTGTGGGACTTTAGACAAACATATACACCAAAAAGTTTTTCTGAAGGTCTGTATATGTGCTTAAACAATTAAAGAGCTAGCATGATAGCAAACGTGTACTTGGTTTATTGATTTTATTCCTTGAAGTATTTTTTAAAGTTCAGCATGCATATTTAAAGATAAACAGGCTACTTGCTTTTTTGTTGCTATTGTTAGAAAAATATTTAAAAAATTGGAGTAGCAAGGGTGACCTCCAGTGTGCAATTAAGTTTTTGTCATTACATCTTATAGGTAACAAATTATTTTCTTGGCCTACTAGTAACTTGGATCGTCTTACAAAACCAACTTTATTTCTTGTGCATGATACAGAAATCCAAAACATTGCCTTCTGCTTTGAACTGTGATCTTCTGAAAACAGTCCAAGCTTCTCCGTATTAAAGAGAACAGTATAAAAAATAACTGGCTAAACAGAAAAAATAGAAAATTTGTTTTTCTCCTATCCAAATGCAGATTATCACAGTTTAAATTATTCTTCTAGAATAAGAGTAATTAAAATTAATGTATTACAGAAGCTTTTGTATTTTAAGAATACAACAGCACTATAGATTAATAGTGCTACTACTACTGTGTAACAAATACCTCAGCTGACTGGTCAACTTACATGCATTTCATTGCAAACCAGAGCAAATTTGAAATATTCAGAAATTCTAACAAGACAAAGAACTTTATAAGAACTTATGGAAAAGATATTTTCATGTCTCTTGGTAAGCTAACCATATGGTACAGTGTCTAATAAACTCCATAAATACCTATACTGACCATAACCTATTAAAGAAAGAAGTAAAGCTCATGTTCCAAAAAGTAAATTCATTATATCGATGAGTTATGTCAGATGGATATCTTTGAATGAAACCTTTATCAATAGGATGTCTTTAAACAATAATCTAAGAGACATCAACATAATGAATTCAAAACTAAGAACATTATTGTTATATTCCTTTTTATTTCCATTATCAGTACACAACTTACCTTTTGGGGACTAATTTTGAAATAGTTTTTTTAATAAACTACAGAGCATTTTTTAGATAATTGTAAGCACACAAAATATCTCATTATGGGTGCCTAGTGGGACTACTGTGTCAACGAAAGTGTCATTCAGGGTCTGTCAGCCAGTATACATCCCTACTTTTCAGAGGGTTATAATTGAAAAATTAAAATTTGCGTCAGGCTGATTCCTGGCATATTGTGCAAGGTATCAGGCTAGACCTGTTTGGGTCTTTTTTTCGTATAAAGTACCTTCATACATCACCAGGACTATGTAAATACTGCATACCTCAATACTGTACACCCTACACTTTAAAATGCTTATAAAGTATATTATTATAAAGTCAGAAATTGACTTTGTCTCTACTAGAAAACAGTGTCATAAACTAACAAATAAACTCAGTAATAGCACACAAACTGTATCACACTAACATCAAATATGCATGTTATCCACAGCGCATGCTAAATGCAAGATGCCTAAAGAACACAGCAAACTCCGTGGCCATGCAAGATGCTAGTGAATACTGTTTATTGTACATGAACACATAGAAACCTTAGATCTCAATAAGAGTAAGAGGAACATTGATTCAATATATTGTATCAAGATCAGGAAAGATTTAAACAACAGTACATGAACAAATTTCTTCTTTCTTTCCAAGAAGGGCAGATCTACTAGCATTTTCATTATGACATTATAAAGTCATGATTTAAATAGTTATTGAAAGCATTGGTTTTCTGAGTCCAGTTAGAGCTAAAATACGTTAAAGTAACTAAAGATGTCTCTAAAGGAGCATATCTGTTTCTTATAATACCTATTTATAACAGGGACCATCATGTCTCTTGAGGCAAGGAACTTACTTTTATCCTTCACAAAATGAGGGTTTGAACTTAATCAAAAAATGCAAGAACTTGCATTTCTATTTTGGTTTTGACATCTGAATATTATTTATTAGGTAATAGGGTCGAGAATCCAAGAAAACATGTTTTTCTAGTATCTTTACAAGCTATATATTGTTGTTTGGTCTACAGTTTCTCAAAGTGTTTGGCACCACAAAAAGCTATAAATCAAAGATACAGGGTCATAATATTCTATTAGGAACTAAGATACTGGTTGATGTATTTCAATTTTACTAGTTTCTTTACTTTAATAGTGGCCAAACACATACATATATTCACAGCATGAAAGAAAAAAGAACTGCATTCAGTATAACACACAATACTAAAATAATACATAATACAGCTAAAATAATACTGAAATAATACATAATACAGCTAAAATCAAGGACTGATTCAAGTCATGAATTGGGTTAGAGTAATAGGTATAAGATTAGGGAATTTTAATTATAATTACATTGGAAAATGCAGATTTCTTGCTGCATTATAACTAACACATGCAAAAATAAATGAAAATCAAAATGTTGCTCAAAAACTTAGTTAAAGTAGTAGAAAAAAGGGTCCTACCAACTTTAAACTATCACATTAAATTTAGCCATACTAAGCACTCGTGTTACCAGTTTATAAATACCCACAGAAATTTTTGTGCACTTTTCAAACGTTTTTTTTTTTTTTCTGAAGTAAGTTTATATCTACTCATTGACTTTAGCACAAGGTGTTAGCAATCTGCAGGTTTTTTTATGTAAAGAACTTCCCCCACCCTCTATCTATGTATCAGGAGACCATTTTAATTCACTCACCAAGAAATTCTCAAAGGGACCGGTATATGTGGTAACATAGGAGTCAATATTGCAGCTATCAGTTTTCATACAGACTGGCTAGACCTTTACATTACTGCTGCCCCACATTTATTGTTCTTCTGCTGCAGCTGTCAGCATTGCCTGACAGCGTATTATGGAGTACATGGCTACAAAGTCAGTATCAATCAGGCCATGATCATGCAGATAAAAGTAGCAGACTATTGATAATAGACTTTAAATCAAATCTTCATAGTGTAAGTATGAGATTCATATAAGCCAGTAGCCTTGTGGGACTTCCTGCTTACTTTGATCTGTTATAAAACTAACTTATATCACACCTAAAAACGATACGGGAATGTGTAAATAGCAACACTAAAAAAAAGTAACAAAGCCACCTTACTTTCTGCAAGTCAAGATGAGAATTAGCAGAAATTTTCCTTAACTGTCATGTATGGCAAAAATAGTACACAGTAGTACACATTACACTAATGCTCTTTTCCTCTCTGCTGGAAACAGCAGCTTTGTTGTGCTTTGAAACTCTCTCACTACAAAAGCACTTCAACTTGATATGGCCATTTAACAAGGAGAATGGGAGAATGTGTATAGTTTAGCAGCACTCTTCACCAAACTGAAAGCACCCTGTTAAAAACAAAAGCATCTAATTTGTCCTAGACATAAATAATAAAACAAAACAAGAGCTGCATGCAAATTTAGTAACAAAATTTTAGGTGATAAACAGAACAGAGCCTGCCTTCTTGTTTAGTATTCCTTAGTTATCACCATAATTGCTGCATGTCTGTCATCACCAGGAAAAGAAAAAAGTGTCTCTCTCAGCTGCTTCCCTGCTTGTTTTGTTCACTACATTCTTGTAAAGTGGGAGAAAATAAGTGTCATTTAATGAATAGTGCTATTCTTTGTCTGACAGCTTCATATCTGCTAGGTGTAGGAGGCCTAGTACTTTCCTTTCTGGTAATGTTTTTGACAGTGTGCTAAATTCCTCCCCCAAAAGGCCGGTGTATATATTCTGCTAAAACAGGCTTCATCTATCCTGAATGACTGCCCTCTTTTAACCCCCTTCAGCTTCTGTTCTTACATTAATTGAGCTGATCAGATTGAGCATATGAATTTGTCTTTGATGTATTCATATGTTTAGTTGACGCTGCTCATGCTCCCATTGGCAATCGGGCAGAGCTCTCAGACAAATAGGGCTGTTTCCATAGTAACAAGCAATAGCTAGGGATCTCTTGAAAAATATTTTTATTTTAAAATTCAAACTGGAAAATTCTCACTGGATATGGTTCTTGGTTCTAACTGTGTCATATATAATGATAGATGCAATTAGGAATCCCACCAGTGTTTTAAATAATAAATTAGGCTAATTTTCTAGGCCTAGTATGATGACATAAAAATACTAAAAAGGAATCTCTTTTTTTTATATCCATGACAAAAGATTTACTAATGACTTATGTTTTTAGGATTTCAAAACTGAATGGTGAAAATAGTGATAAAGCTGCTTATGTGCTAGAGATTAGAAGCCTAGAAGTGAACTTTTTTCAAAAATACTTCAAGCTGCTTTAGTATTTGGTTATTCTACCAAAAGCAAGTGAAGAAATCATTTTACAAATGCTACAGTAGTTGGTAAATCTCAGAGGGTGAAAAATGCCCACAGCCATTATTAATTACTGAGCACGAAAAATGGCGAGATGTTGAACATAAGTTTTGTAGGCCCTTGCAATCTGAGAATGCCAGGATTTTAGCTCTAAAATTTCATTTGAAGTACAAGGAAACAAATGAACTGCCCCCCCCCCCCGCCAAAAAAAAACCCAAACAAAACAAAAACCAAACACAAACCCACAACCCAAAACCAAACAACCAAAGAACCAAAAACCAGTGGGGTGGGGGAAGGGGGGGGGGGAGAGGGGAAGGGAGTGGCATGGAGAAGAGAAAGAAAGGAAAAAAAAAAGGGATGTTTGGTGGTTAGACTATGATAGTTTGTAATTAAAATACATATTTTGTATTAATCTGCCTACTGTTATTTTCTCTGGAAATCAGCTTCCTGAGTTTAGTTTTTACAATTCTGCCTGTCAATGTGCAATAACAGAGTTCCAGCATTCTGCTTCAACATATAATTATACTACATTGAAATCCATTGATATTATCATCTTTTATGCTACTTTAAATTCGACATGTTCCATCTTGAGGGGTCAGTCCTTTATATCTCAGCATTCAGGAAAACTCAGTTAAATGTTAGAATTTGACAGTTCCCTGATAAACAAGGTTATGTTTTAAATACTTCACTTGAAATCTACAGTATATCTGCAGTTGTCATAAGGGAAAGATAGTTTTAAGGAGTCTAAGGGTCATAATTACATAGAACTAGTCACAATGTGGTGAAAAATCCCTAAAAAAACCTCTTGCACTATATGAATTCTGTGAGTATTCTATGTGGATTTGCATTTTTAAGGTGATGCTGATTAGAAAGAGAAAGAAGTGAAAACCCCTCTTCCTATATCTTCTGCATTGTCACTCTTCTCTGTTGATTTTACAGATCAGGAATTTTGTACATTATAAGTGTGTAGTACATTTTCAAATAGAATTTTTACACTACTTGAAATGCTAAAAGAAAAAAAAAAAAAACAACTCAGTCGTACTTAGTCACTCAGGAGGAAATCAGAGCCTTACTGAAATTTGATCATCTTCATTAGACTCACACTTTCAGTCTGGGCATGTCTCTTATTAAATTAAGGAAAAACAAAGTCTGAGGCCTTTGTTAAAGTCCATTTAAGAGCAAAGCATACTACTTTAACAATTTGTTGCCTTCTAATAGTGAGATTACAAAATTGGGCTCTGAATGTACTTCAGATAATGCATTTTCAGTTCTTAAGACATATTTCTAACATAACTATTCTTTATTTTATTGCCTTAGAAAGAGACATAAATTACATGGTAAATCATTTTGTTCAATTTAATAAAGTGGTGCCGGTGTGAGAAATTTCTAGCATTATACTATTGAGCATGCTCAATTTAATCTTTTAACATTTTTACAATGAAATACCTAGTCTGTTGATAGTTTTCAACTATAAATTCTAAATTTTTTATGAAGTAGGTGTTGCTTTATCTCAGAAAAAAATGTTTTGCACAACATGGTGCACTGTGAGGCAACAGCTGATGTGGCTTGCGATCCTTTCAAGCATTACTTATGAGAGAGAATCCAGTAAGACAAACTATTTTTGATCAATGTTATTAATAATAGTTAAAAACATGGAAGAGAATATGTAATTTATTTCATCATTAGTAGTATTCATTAAATTGCAGAATATAGTCATCTGACTGGATAACGATCAGACTCATTACTAGGCTGGAGGACAGCCTTTATGTTGACCATACAGATGTGTGGATCTGTGCATCATGGGACAGGGGCAAACATCCCACCAGCTAAAGCAATTCCTCCAAGCCTTGTTATAAACATATGTTGTGGTTTAGGAATGGTACTTCCCAATTCAGTGTCCCCACCCAGACTCTCCAAGCCACACTGGTGCTCTGTCTCCTTCCCCTGGTTTCCCTTTCCCATCCCTGCTGCAGCAGGATGAAGAGGAGAATTGGAGGCACATAAGATAAAGATCACAGGTTGAGATAAGGACAATTTACTGGAAACAGCAATGAGATAAGAAAAGGAACACTAACAGTAATTACGGAGGGCAAGAGAAAATTACCAATACCAGACAGATCCCTTCATCACACTTTCTCGACCAGGAGGAACCCTTTCTTCCCAGGAGAAAGTCCCTTCCTGCGCCCCCAGCAGTGAGATGAGGTGGTATAAAATAACCTCCATGTTTTAGCCATGCTGCATCCCAACTACTGCAAAAATTATCTTGGTCAGGGCCAGAACAAGGACAACATAGCATCACTGTCCTTAACAATCTCTGTTTGAAATGAAATAAATTTATCTTGTCATGTTACAAAATTCAACAGTATCATTGCTAGCACATGAGACTGGATCTGAAAAGGCACAGGAAGCCATAATTTATTTCATGAATATTGGACTGCATATGTATTTTGTAAGTCTGAATCAGTTACTCCCCATTAGAAGAAAATTACTCTGTCAGTACAGGAAAAAATACCTTAGAGCAGTCAAAAAGAACTGTTCAAAAATACATTATGCTAACTATTAACAATGATAGCTTATTATAATTGAATGGTATTTTAAATAGTATGGAAGATTAGGGATTAATTCTGTATCAATAAAATTAATGTGTATCCTACAAAAAGTATGTGGATGCTTAATTAAATAAGGCTTTTCAGAAACCAAAAATATTTGGTTTAATTTAGCAGATACAGATATTTAAATCATAGTAAAAGTGATAAAGTCAATATGTACACAACACAGAATTTGATGTTTTGGAAAAAAAGTTAGGCACTGAATAGATGGAGAAAATTAGATTTATTGACAGTAAAAGATTATGAGATGTGGTGATGATTTTGTTTTCTGGATTTAATTTCTCTAATTTTATATTAGTGTTCCTGCTTGAACTTTCCAACTGAAAAAGACCCCATAACTTAAAAATTGCAGAAAGCATTGCACAACTATTACTGCAACTATTCATAACGAAATACAACTACATAATTAAGATAAAAGCACTGCAATTTACTTCTTTCTAAAATGATTTTGTGAGGATTAGAATGTGTTAAAAGCTCCTGTAATTTCTGCCTTAAGCATGACCTTGTACTAACACTACACAGCCTATCTTAATTTCAGAAAAATCATCTAATCCAAAGATTAATGGCTTTAGTGAGAGGGACTTTGAACTAGAGCTGGGGTGATAATCTTGTTACAATGGAATAAAAGATTCATTCACTATTAAAATGAATCTAAATCAATATTCGGTACTATAATCAAAATGAACGGAAAGAATTACCTTTCACAAAGAGAACTTAAATCCATAACTTAATTTCACTTAAAAAACTGTTCAGAATTCACACAGTTAGGAAAGAAATTAAATGACAGTGAGTGCAGATTGCTGACAATACAGTCTGTTTAAGGCCCTTTTAAATGGGATATGTTTTAAAAAGTAAAAATTAAACTTCATAAGTAAAACAGAGTATAGTGAAAGGCTGAAAGGACTCCAAAGAGCCACAGATTTCTGATGATGCACAGAGAAAATAATAAATTAATTCCTTGATGTCATACTAAAGTGATTCTGAATTGCAATATTGGATGACCACAGAACTGCAGGAGATACCATCCTCAGATATGACTCTGTAAACTGCTAATCTGGGTAGAATAGCAGTGGGCGTTTTTTGGGACACATTTACACTCAATTTTTGCATTTCAAAACAGGAAAAAGTAGTCAGGAGTGCATTCCAACTCTTCTTAACCCACATTTAAACTTGGATGTTGCTGTTTATTCCAAGCATAGTTAAGAATTTGCTAGAATGAAGAAACTGAAGGAATGGACATAAGAGTAAATCCTTGGAATTAAAAACATACTTGTTTCTATGTTCAGTTCAGTGCAATTATACTTTCCCACAATATATCTAAAACTTACTTTACATTTTTATGATAATCTTCCTACTTTTCTCAGGGTACAAAGTTGGTGTAAGCCAGTCAGTTAGCTCTAGATATTTCTCTTAAACCTTGAAATAGATTTGAGGTTCCCAATTCAGAAACACATCTTTTCAATCAATGAAATGCACTGAAGTTACATGCCTGAACTCTAATCCAGAAAGTGTATCAACATAATTAAATATATATTTTAAGCTAACTATCTGCTTACAGCTTTTTGGAATTGTCTTGCTCAAGCTCTCAGCACATGGGTCACTAAGTTTTTCCTTACTATTTCTTGAACTTTCATCCATTTTATGATGCAAATTCACATAAATTACAAAGTAACATTTTAAAACATTAGTTTAAAAATAGGTCAAGGTGTGCACAATATTTTAAAAATATACTGTGCAGAAAATGCATGTTTTTATCTTTACAACAAACATTTGCTTCCTTAGAAGTACTAAAAGCCAATAGTAATTTTCATTGTAGTACACTATGCAACAATCTCTATAGTGTATAGGCACACATTGCACTTCAGCTGTAGCAGTAAAATTACTGAAACTGTGATTGTCTTAATATTTAAATAATATATTAAAATTTAATTGTTAGCACCTGGAAGAATCAGTTTGTGTGCCAGCAATTGAGGTAGTCAGGCCTGGAGCTGCTATACATATGGGACTCAAAACGAACCTATCACTAAGAGCAGCTGTACTCACCACACTAGTCATTTAAAAATCAGGTCGAAATTGCCTCGATTCTGCTTTCATTTTCAACAATTTCTGAAAAACAGTTCTACAGGTTTTATATTCACTCCCTCCTTTTTTTTTTTAACAAGTCAAAATAATTTTAATTGTTGATTAATCCAAAGGAAATATCAGAGAGTTTCAGCTTTCTTCATATTCCAAGCATTAAACAATTGTAGTTTTAATGACATTGTAAAAATATGCAATGTTCATTTTCCAATAAATATTTCAAAATTTTAATAGGACTAAAACAAAATACTGTAATAGGAAAATACATTCGTTGATTTATAACATGCATGCATTACATGCATATACACATGGTACTACATTACAATTCAACATACACAGAGAAAAAAGATTTGTTTTTCAAAAACAAGATATGTGACGTGGCACACACAAACACACCAAAAAAAGATTACTTGTAAGCTTTCACTTATTTTTAAGTTGGCAGTTTTCTGATGAAAAGTATTTCTTTTAAAAGCCTTTTCCAAATTATCTGCTTTCAGACACACTTTCTTTTCAGCTTGTTTCCAGAAGTTGCTTTCTAGCAACCACTATCAACTTTATGATAATTTGTACCTATGTACCATCTTTTTTATCTCATACCCTTTCAAAATTTGCTTTGAATAACATCATATAGGATCACATTTGACACTACTTATATAGAATTTATAATGTTTGCACTGAATCTTAAAATTTTTAAAAGTTCAAAAAGATTTAGCCACAAGTCTTTCTTTTATAATTTTAAAATATTCCAACCTGCATTCCTATACATAGAAATAAAAAGACTCAAAATGAAAATCATATATTTTATAATGACACACATAGACATAAAACACATTAAACTCCAGGGACAGAGAACCAAGCATTTATACACTACTACCTTCAATCACTTGAAAGCAAGTCATTCATACCATCACTATTGCTAACAAGGCATCCAATTTACAAAACAATGAATATTGAAATTACATTTAAAAGGTACAAATGACTGTCCAAAGAAAGACACTGAAAAATATTAAGTAACAGCTCTACCTCAAGATAAGCCTCACAATTAAAGAGTTTAATGAAGAAAGCCTTCAAAGGCTAAATCAGGAGGCATTGATTAGATTGCCTCTAACTTTGTGTTTTGACACCTTCGTCTTTCATGGCATTATATTGTCTCTGTGCATCTTACAAAGGAAGCATTTTACTAAGCCCACACATGAACAGGAGACAGCAGTGCTTATAATAGAGACTGTCAAGGGTGTGAGCCAAAATGGGTCTCATTTGGATTTCAAGTGATGAAAACTCCTAATGCATTTCATTACAATGTATGTGAACCTCTGAAAAGAACGATGGATTGGTATTCTCATCCCTATTAATTTATTGAAATGGATTCAGTTTTCTCTTGTATATCAAGAGGGACCATGTGTTTCAAGTAAGGTAACAATATAGTACCAAATAACCAAATATGCCACGATGCAGAATATCCTTCTGCAAGATAAAACAGACGCAATTTTCTTGATAACTGGGATCTAAGTTCAGGAATAAATCCTACAACAGTTTGGCAGCAAATAAACATTCTTTGTTACTATCAGGTTTAAAGATATGACCAGGAAGCTATGAAACACGAGGATGGATTCCATCTTTGTTACCACGGCAGGCTTTTACCATTTGAAATTCCATGCCCTCCACTCCCTCTATCAAACTGTTATTCAAGCATTGACTTTTTATTTCATTGATGAATGGTGTGTATGATGTAATTAGGATAAGTCATATTTTATTAAAAGTTAGAAGAACAGGATGCAGAAAAGCAAACAATATTTGAAAAATTGTACTACATTCCAGATCAACCTAGCTATAGAAAAATGCCACAGCTACCATATCACCAATTATCTTAGCCAGAGTAAGAAAAAGTTTATATAAATACCTATTTGTCTTTTTCCTCCTTCGACTTTGATAACAAAATCTATGAACTGGTATTTGATAACTGTAAGTCCTGATTTAATACATAGAACAGGATACAAATTCCTTATCTATACTAAATAGTTTTACTAAGATAACTGTTAAAAATAAAACATATATTCTCATTGCCTATAGCCCCATTAACCTTAGAAGTGATTGATTGAGCTAGAACAGTAACATTTATTGAGCTCAATGCTCATCTACTGTTCATGAAAATCTTACAACTTGCTAGTTAAATTAAAGGTTAAATATACATAAAGTCTTAAAACAAGACACAAAGTATTCTGTATGTATGTAGTTTATAAGCACAGGACAATACACACATATATAATTCTGTTCATGTTTAAAAACCCAGGACCTTAAGAAGCCCTCCTTAGTCACACTAAGACTTCAGGGGAAAAGTTATGATATCTATGGATATTAAGCAACTATGTCTAATAAGTTAGGAATTGCCACTGGCATCACAATTATAAAAGAAAAATGTCATCAAAATCATA
>JAWWMP010000093.1:2720455-2734092 GCA_035047865.1 Dendrocincla tyrannina
TTATTTAAATTCTGCTGCACCTGTTTAATCAAAGGAAAATAATGTATGCACGGTAAAGTCTTTCTATTATTCTTCTGATGACAATAACAGGTATTAAGAAACTATAATGGGAAGAGAATATCTAATGTTTTGTTATGTCAAGAGACATAAAAACTATTGTATTGGGTAAGTTTTACAAATTTCTGCTATATGAAGCCATAAATTTCCAATTCAGCTTCATCTGATTACCTTCTAAAGTTAAATGTTCCCCCAAATATACAAATACAATGCCTGGTATGCTCATAAGAAAAATATGTTATCCTCAGATGCATTCCTCTGTACAGAATATTACAAAGCTATTACCCTGACACATGAGCATTTTCTGCTTACAGTACAGGAGAGCTGTAATTACAGGGTCCAGTACTTTCTCCTTTTTGTATAATGATCCCTTCACTCTGTGAAGAGTGTTGGGTTATGGTGTTGCTAGACAGTGAATGAATAACCTCTGCTTCCTTACTGCTGGGGTTGGGATGTGTGAAGGGGTAGGCTGCTGCAGAAGGCATGGAATGCTAGTACTTGAATGATGTGATGAATTCTTCCACTCTTGCCTCTGGGACATTGTTTGTGCAGATTAGGTTGCTGGAAGCAGAGAATATGATGTATTACTTGGAGCAGACACGACCATTCACATGTGACCATTCAGCAGTAGAATTACTGGGAGAGCCTCATTCAGAAAAGAAACCATTGTGTAGTGCCAAGTATTCTGCAGTAGTGCATTAAAGGCATCTCAAACTGGGAACTCAAATTTGCTTTTTAATTTTAATCCCTGTTCCAGTTTTATGATATGTTAAATAGTGTAGTATCTATTCATCAAAGTGTGTTGGCTAAATATTTTCTAATATGTTTAAAGTGTTTGAAAGTGTTTTAATTTTTTTTAAAATACTAGTGTTTTTGAAACAATAATACAAGAGTTAGATAGAAGGTCATCCATTGAATGTTTAGTAGATACAATGTTGAAATAAGAGGTTTATCTTTATTCTGTGCTCCAAAAATACAGGTAGGTAGAAGATGGTATATGAAACTTAATAGTTAAAATGCATGGTTAACATCAATTCCAACATTTTCAAACTTTTAACATACCTGACTTTAAATTTTTTAAGAGAATTTTTCTATATGGGAGATAATTTTTACATGTCTGTTTATGCTGTAGCATTATCATTGTAGATAAGTAAATGAGTTAGCCTTTTTTAGGATAAACTGGAAACAGGATACTGAATATTCTGGACAGGCAATGTTTGTGAAAAAGAGAAAGGTTTTAGTTTCTCTTTAATGTAACTTCTGTCTAGCTATTTCTCTCTGACTTCATACCTTGTTTTCAACAATTTCACATTACTGAAATTGTTGAAAATTATCTGAAAATATCTATCTGTATAACATTTTTCTTGTTCCTTAATATAATATCTGGCTCAGTTTTATTGCCCAGTTCTGCAACAGATTACGTATCTATACAATCTTAACAGATACACAAAATAATTACCTTTACTGTAATGGGTTTATATGTAATTTCTTCATCTAATTTACAATCCCAAGCAGAGTTGGATATATTGAGATTTAAAGAAACAATTCGTGTTAGTTTCTTTTAACTTGTCTTTTATTGTTGAGTATTTAGCCTGCACACATTCAGCTTTTTCTGTAAAATATGTCTCATCACTCCAAGAAGCACAGTTCCATAAGCAACTTATGCTTCATCTACTAGGGTTGTATACTGGTTCCAGGCAGAACAGGGTTTGTTTTTGCAGTAGCCAGGAAAGGGCATGGCTAGGACACAGAGGTAATTCTATATCACCTCACATTATGTTCAGGGGTTCAAGGTGGAAGGGGCCTCTTCTGGTTGGGGAGCATGACAGAGGGAGTGGTCAAGTAGCAACAGTTCCGTGTATTGAGCACTCCTGTGTGTCATTTGCCTCTCTTGTACACTCTGTTATTAACTTTGTTGCTGCCACTGTTCATTTTCTTTTTTCATTGCTGTTTCCAGTAAATTTTTCTTATCTCAATCTGTAATCTTCAGCTTTTTTACTTCCAATTTTCATCTCCATCCTGCTATAGGGGAGGGGGAAGGGGTCAGGGGAGTGAGTGAGTGGTGCTTGGTTTGGAGTGTTTTAGTGGGAACACTAAATTGGGGAATAGCATTCCTACACCTTCAAAATTAGCGCCCAGTGTGGGGCTCAAAGGGTTGATATAAAAACTGATCTGACTGCAGTGACTTGGAAGAAAATTTGATCTAAGCATTTGTTATATTAGGTCCAGAGGCATTGGTCACAATGTTGCTTCATCACATGGTTGTGGTACCTAGCCCACATGAGTATGTTTCCATATATGCACTATGTGCCCATCACAGTGCTCTTTTTCAGAGCAGGGAGGGGAATAGGAAATGCTTTGTTACTATACTGTGTGATATCAGTGTATGACATGCTAACATCAAAGGCAATGAGGATCATTTGAGATGTGTATTTAGTGTTGCTCTCCTTCCCTTACCTCAGGCACTGCCTTTGGGAGTCCATTAATAACCATACTCGGTCTGTGGGGGGAACAGAGGAGGATAATTTTTCCCAGCCTTTCACGGTCTTTTTCCCCTCCAGGCCTGTTACAACATCTGTGTCTCCTCAGTATACTCTAAAGTACTGAGTTGGTGCAACCTACACCATGTTTAGAGTCAAGAAAGAGATTTCTAAGGAGGCCACTCATAGATCTGACCATCTGCTCTGATGATGACTCTTGTACAACTATAGGCCCCTGATAAATTGACTGAGTATTTTCAAAGGGAATGCTGTGGCAACTCCAGAGAGAAGCAATTTATTGCAGTGTGTTGGGCCACAGCTACTCTGTACCAGATAAAGTTCAAAACTAAACAGCACCCTCAACAGGAGGACGAGGAAAACAGAAAAAAGGGCACTGTGGCCACTCAAACTGCAGCTGAATCAAAGGAACAACCTGTGCCAGTAGCACTCACCGCTATACATAAGAAGAATTTCAAGACTAAATCAGTTCACTTAATGAGGGATGAAGAGGAAGCAGGATCCTCACAACAGAAGGAAGAGGCAGGGCCAGAGATAATCATCCAATCCTTATCTCTGGGTGATCTGTAAGATACGTGAAAAGATTTCAGCTGCCATTCAGGAGAGGTCCTGATGACCTGGACTGCTCCCATTCTGGGATAGTCTGGCACATGATATGAAACTAGATGGCAGTGAAGTCAAGCAACTGAGATGCCTGTCCCAGGATGTGGGCAGTAACAATGGAATTGGAAAGAGAATAGAAATTCTCAGCTTCTGAAGATTACTCCTGTGAGGGAAAGGAAAGTCAAGGATGACCTAGTAGTGTGCCCAACCAGGTTGAACACCATGGAGAAAATATCCAGCACCTGAGAGAATTAGTTGTGCTGGAGGTAATCTCTAAGGATCCAAATAACAAGATGAGATAGATCCAGATGAGGTCCAGTGCATACAATCCATGTGGTGAGTTTGTAAAGAGCATACCATCATACCATCATACGCCAACTCACTGATGATGATGTTAACTAAAGAGGGAGAAAAAACAGTGATGACTCTGCCAATAAAAAAGACAATCTTTTTTCCTCCCTACTGACCTATGGCTATGGAAAGTCTCTCTAAAACTGCAGATGGACTCAAAAGACTCAAGCAAGTTAGAAAGGAAATGACCCATGCCCTACCAGTATGCAACAAAAGGAAAACAGGTTTTATCTACATCACTACAGAATGGACAGGAAGAAGTGGGATGGAAAACTCACCTATGCCCTAGCAGCACGAGTACATGAGTTGAAGAACAACCACTGCAGGAAATTTTTCAAGGATCACTGCCATTCTAGTTTTTCAGTGGGCAAATTCTCAGACACAATAGGAGGGCTGATGTTATTTTCAATTCTCTTGAAGACACCACCTGTTTATATTTGCAAAACATGGGAAATGAGTATCATGACCAGAACTAGAGAGACCCTAGGTGGAGGAAAAGGGCAGTCAGGTCTGTTGGACTGTATGGATCCAATGGCCAGGTATATCAGACTCAGAAGAGTATAAGGCTTTAGCTGACACTGGTACACAATTACCACTGATGCCATCAACATACATAGTGGCAGAATCCATCTCTACTGGTGGAGTGAGAGGGGGATCCCAACAACTGATTGCAGTAGAAGCTGGCTATGAGTGAATTGCAAAAACATCTCATTGTGACTGGCCAGAGGCCCAGTATATCCTTGGCATAGATTACCTGAGGAGTGGGGATTTCAGGGATCCAAAAAGGCGTCTTTCAGCTTTTGGGATAGCTGCTGTGAGACAGAGGAAATTAGACAGCTGAATGAATACCCCATATGGTCTCTCAGAGGACACTTCTGCTATCAGACTGCTGAGGGTCGAAGAACAACAGGTACCAATCGGTACCACACCAGTGCACTGTCAGCAATACCACACCAACCATGACCCCCACCCTTGAGAGGATTTGAGAACTTGAGAGCCAGGGAGTGGGCAAAAATGTGCACTCACCCTTTAATAGTCCCATATGACCAGTAGAGAGTGGAGACTGACAGTAGACTATCATGGCCTGAAGGAAATCACATTACCACTGAGTGCCACTGTGTTGGGCATGATGGAACTTCAGTACAAACTGGAGTCCCAATGCAGCAAAGTGGTGCCACCATCAACACTGCTAATGCGTTTTCCTCCATTCCTATAGTAGCAGAGTGCAGGTCACAGTTTGCTTTCACCTAGGGGGGTGTCCAGTACACCTGGAACTGACTGCCTCAGGGATGGAAACACAGACACACCATTTGCCACGGACTGATCCAGACTGCACTGGAAAGGGGAAGAGAAGAAAACCTTCCATGCTCCTTCACGGAGCAGAAGAGCAAAAGCTTGCTTGACCTTGATTTTCAGTATGAATACAGACTGTGAAAGAGGGGCCTCATGATCCTTCTGGCTTTTTGGGTTTTAAGCAAGAGGTGTCAGAAAAGTTACCACAAGGATAACTGGCTTGTGGTGGCTGAGTATTCATAGCGAAGTCGCTTTTTGATCCTTCGATGTTGGCTCTTCCTATCACTGTGAAGCAGAATTCACCAAGTGTTGGATTGTTCACCCACTAAAAGGGAACGTGAGCTGGATTTAGACCATTGTAAGACAGGTTAGTTTTACCCTACTGATGATGTGTTGTTGCAATAGTAAGCCTCAGGGTTAGAAACACAGACACACCATTTGCCATGGACTGATCCAGACTGAACTAGAAAAGGGTGAGGCCCCAGAACACTTGAAATACATTGATGACATCAATGTGTTGGGCAATACAGCAGAAGAAGTTTTTGAAAACAAGAAGACAATCCAGACCCTCCTGAAGGCTGGTTCTTTCGTAAGGTCAAGGGACCTGTGCCGGAAATTCACTTTTTAGGAGTAAAATGGAAAGATGGACCTTGTCAGATTCCAATGGACATTGTCAAAAAAATACCAGCTAGGTTCCAACCAATGAGAAAGAAGGGAACACAGAATTTTCTAAGCACTGTGGATTTTTGAAGGATGCATATTCCAGACTACAGTCATATTGGAAGCCCTCTCTATCATGTGACATGGAAGAAGTGGGGCGGCTCCTGAACAATGAGCTTTTCAACAAATCAAGCAGGAGCTTCTTCATGCAGTAGCCCTTGGAGCAGTCAGGACAGGACAAGATGTGAAAAATGTGCTCTACGCTCTACACACCCAGGGAGAATGGTCCTTCCTGGAGCCTCTGGCAAAAAGTACCTGGGCAGACCTGAGGACAACCCCTGGAGTTCTCAAACTGGGGATACAAAGCATCCAAAGTCTGGTACAACCCAAGGGAAAAAGAGATACTGACAGCTTATAAAGGGGTTCAAGATGCACAGCTCCTTCTGACACCCCAACTGCCAGTGCTCTTCAAAGGGAAAATCCCTTCCACACCTCCTGCCACTGACACTACATGGAGCACGTGGGTCATGCTGATCACACAGTGAGCTCAGATGGGAAACCCCCATCACTCAGGGATCTTGGAAGTCATCACGAACTGGCCAGAAGGTGAAAATTTCAGACTGTCATCATCATTAGAGGAGGAGGTGACACATACTGAGAATGTCCCACTATATAATCAGCTAACATAAAATGAAAAGCCATACGACCTCTTCACTGATGGTTCTTGTCATATTGTAGTAATACATTGAAAATGGAAAGCTGATGTATGGAGTCCAATGCCATGAGCTGTAGAAGCTATTGAGGGGCTGAAAGCCATCCAATTGACTTTAGCTACTGTTGAAAGAGGGAAATGGCCAGCGGTCTAACTCTGAACTGTCTCGTGGATAGCAGCAAATGCTTGGGGTGGGGGTGTGGTGGTGGTGCCTGGACTAATGGAAAAATACTGATTGGCAGCACAGAAGGAAACTCATCTGGGCTTTCCCAGATTGTGGCAAGACATCCTTGCCTGGGTAGAGAAGTTGGCTGCAAAAGCATGTCATGTAGATGCACAAGTACCCAAGGGTTGCGCTACTGAAGAACATTGCAACAACAGACAAGTGCATTGGGCTGCCAAGATTAAAGTGTCTCAGGTGATCTGGACTGGTAAATAAGGTTGAATTACTTCTGTCTCAGAGGGCCCACGGTGCCTCAGGTCGTCAGGGAAGAGATGCAACAGACAGTAGCGTTCATGATCGCGTGGAGGATACTTGATCTCCCAAGTTATCCATATCTGTGAAATATGTACAGCAATCAAGCAGGCCAAGCAAGTAAAGCCTCTGTGGTATGGTAGAGAATGACTGAAACATAAATATGGGAAGGCAAACCTGCCAAGGCAAGTGCTATGTGCTGACAATGGTGGAAACAACCACTGGCTGGAGATGTACCCTGTGCCTCACAGCACCGCGCAGAACACCATCTTGGGCCTTGAAAAGCAAGTCCTGTGGTGACATGACACCCCAGAAAGAATTGAGTTGGACAAAGGGACTCATTTCAAAATAGCCTCATAGACACCTGGGCCAGAGAGCGTTGGATTGAGTGGGTATATCATATCCCCTATCATGCACCAGCCTCTGGAAAAACTGAATGGTACAATGGACTGCTAAAAACCACTTTGAAAGCAAAGGGTGATGGGACCCTCAAACATTGGGATATACATTTAGTAAAGGCCACATGGTTAGGTAACACTAGAGGCTCTACCAGTTGAGCTGGCCTTGTCCAATCAAAATTTTCACATACTGTAGAAAGGGATAAAGTTCCCATGGTGCATAGGAGGAACCTCTTAGATAAGACAGTTTGAATTAGTCCTTGCTGAAGCAAAGGCAAACCCATCCATGGGATTGTTTTGCTAAAAGACCTGGGTGCACTTGGTGGGTAATGCAGAGGGACAGAAAAACACAAAGTGTTTGTCAAGGGAATTTGATTTTTGGGTGAGAACAGTTTGTAATGTTGAATTCTATCACACTGGTTGCTGAATGACATTGCCACTGTATGCCACTACCATGGATAATGAGGGTGGACTGCTCCAGATACACCAGCTGTGAGCTTCTGATGCAACTCGCAATGAGTCAACAGCACACCACCCCTCCTGCCCTGGTAGACATCTTGGATGGACACAACCCATTTAGTAACAGACTAAATGAACTCAACAGACATCTTGGAGGGACTGCCAATACGTACATATATATGCGTGTCTGTGTGTGTGTGTGTGTGTGTGTGTTTATGTACATAGTTGGAAGGTGTAGGATCTGGGCATGATGTAGATGGTATAGAATAAGGAGTGGATAATGTCTTGGTTCCAGCCAGGATAGGGTTAATTTTTGAATAGCCAGGAGGGAGCATGGCTAAAACATGGATTTATTCCATACCATCTCATGTCATTTTCCGTGGATGGGGGAAGGGTTCTTTTCCAGGCTGACATAGTGTGGTGGAAGGAGTGGTTTGCTACTGTCTACTGTTAGGGGGCTTTCGTGTGGATTGTTAGCCTCTTTCTTGTATTCTCCATCAATTGTTCATATCTAAACCTGTGATCTTGACATCTTCTGCCCCCAATTCTCTTCTCAATCCTGCTGCAGGGGGAAAAGAGAGGGAAAAGGGGAGGCAAAAGTGGCATATGGTTTGGAGAGTCTCAATCGGAGCACTAAATTGGGGAGTACCACTCCTAAACAAAGATAAAAAGCACATAAATATGTGGACAAATGTGACCTAATTTTAAATGGAAACCAAATTACTGTGACACATTATTAATAGAAAGAGGTTTAGATCAGAGACCTACACTCTAGCCAATAAGCTGTGATTAACACATCAATACTCCCTTCCTTTTTTTGATATGTTTGTTTTATTTTCACTTATTCCAGGGGCCAAGTTTGAGTAGTGAAAAAAGTATCAAATTAGGATGAAACCTTATTGAAGTAATTTTATATTTGTTAAACAGAAGACAGCCGCTATGTGCATACTTCCATATTTTACGCTGGCAAATGCATCATCATAAAGAACTTAAAAGTACTAAAACGGAGTTCATATTAACTAACATTAACTGGGATATGGCAATCCTTTTGTTTTTAGCACCTCTTTTGAAGATTGCCATTGGAGAATATTGTTTTATGCATAGGATTCATCAACATGTCTGCAGGAAAGGAAGATTGCTAACAAAAAAAAAAACAAAAAACAAACAAACAAAAAAACCCAAACCCAACCAAAAAAAACCAACCAATCAAACAAAAAAAGAAAGCCTCAAGTGTACTGCATATGGGAAATCCTCACCTTTAGCCTTACGTACTTGTGAAATTCATGCTATAACTGTATACATTATGGTGGCTCAAGCGGCAGTCAAATGTAATACTGATCCCTTTTGCTTACTGATCTACATTCTGCCACCAATGCTTTAAAAGTGCCAGGCGGGGAACTAAGCCTACTTCTTTAAGGTTAAGAGTACAGTTTCATTGCCTATGTCAGAAGAGGATAAGCAGACAAAGGATAATCCTTATGGTGACAGATATGACATATACCTTGTTACTGACCAACTCATTTATGGAAAAAGATTGTTGCTTATCCAGAAAGGTCAAAGTCAGATTTTCCTCAAAATCCCAGAGGCTTTTTTTTGGTGCATTTTGCACTGGGGTCTAAACTTGACTGTGATCAACAAAGAGATGTGAAACAATGGATTAATACCTTTCACCTGCTTCTTTTGATACAGGAACAATACGATACTGCCTTTCATAGTCTCCCATGCATTTTAGAAAGCCTGTTCTCATATGCATTATAAGGGCATCAATTATAATCTCACCAAGCAGGTGGTGATTACTGTAGTATTAATGGCATCCTATTACTTCATCAACACATCATTAATAGTTGACTTGTAGTCCCAACAAGAATATGAATTTCCAATATCCAGCAATTTGGATACAAAATGTGTAGGGGCACCTGCAGTTTAGAAGAAGGACTAACACATCCAAAAGTACACTAGATGTAATACTGACATCCTCAGCCATACAGAAAAGCTCCCTTCTTGGCATCATGTCAATAACTGTTCTTCCACCATTTGTTTCAACTACAAAAAAAATTCTTAGAGAACTTCCTACCTTTTAATACCCTGGGAGTTTTTTTTCACTCAATTCTCAGATTCAGGATTTTGTAAAGTTGTATAAAAAGCTTTTCACAGATAATAAAATGTGCAGCTTGCTAGCATTCTTTTCAGTTTCAAGACCACATAATAAATTTTCCCATGTGTTGATATATTGGATTTTAAAAAAGCATTTTCTGGATATCTAGATAATCAGCAATACAATGAATATAAATATTTTCTATAAATAGTTCACCATATGGCTACCACTCTCAACAGATGGTGTCTGTGTATTCACTAGAATATACAAGAGCTATGCAAATTTTGCCCTGCAATCATTCAGAATCCTAAACAAGAAGTTTTTACTTAATTCCAGTTCTATTAAGCTTAATCACAGGTAAAATATATAATTTTATCACCTAGCTTTAATATGGGGAACAAATACCACAACTATATTAACAAATGTATTTGAAAATGCAATACAGTGAAAAGAATTTAAAAAAAAAAAGACACTAGATACAAAATTGTCTTAATCTTAGAGCAAAACTGTGCTGCCAACAATAGTTTGTTCCTCCCTAAAAAGCAGTTTTGCTTTTAAACACTCCAGTTCATCAAAGAGAATGCAGTTTGGACTATGTTAAGAGAAAATCTGAAGTTCAAGGGATGTGCAAGTTTGTGTATACTTTGCAGAAAACGTTACTAGAAAGCACAGTTACATATTTTACCAAATTTTAACGGAAAAAACCCCTTATTTATTTCATAATTTCCTTAAAGCCAACATACAAACAAGTCCATGTTTTCTACTTGCTTTCAGAAGTTGCTGGGCAGTTCAGAACACCTATCAAAGGAATGTGTGACTGAAACTTGACTAGGCACTTGGTCTATCTTGTTTTAATCTAAAACTATTTAAGATCAATTCACGATGTAAACACTTTCTGAAAAACTCTTCTTGAGCTACATTGGTATATCTATTGGACATCATATTCTACTTTTCAATCTGGACATTTTTCATGGCATTTCTTACCCACTTGAACAAATATTAGTTTGTCTTCTGTAGTTTTCCTAACTTAATACTGTTTCTCTCCTGACACATTTATGGTAAAAATAACAAATTCCTTTCTCAGTTATTAAGTTATTATGTTTTCTGTTCTGAAGAACTTGTACCTGACTGTTGTTAACTTTGCCAGCTGTGAGTTCTTCTCTGTCTGTTCCTATTTTTGTCAGAGTTCTTCTATAGCTGGATCCACATCATTCCAACCAAATCACTACTTATTTCCCTGCACTGGCACTAGCACTCTGTGAAATTTCCCTAAGTGCAGAGGAAGAAAACTCGGCCTCTCCTCTTCAGAACAGCAAATTACTGCAATATTGGATAATGGTTTCACATGTTACAAAAATGTCCAATTTTTTTCTCATCATTATAGTGAGTGGAATGTAATTATTCTTCATAGTAAAGTATTCAGTGCACCTGAAAGGTCACATCTCAAAGCCCTGCAAAATAACATCTTATAAATGTACAAATTGCTGAGGTACTTCTCTAAAAATAAATGATCACAAATTTAACTTATATATCAGTATAAAGGAGAGTACATAGACAAGAAGGGTAATATATAGTACTGTGATCTGGATTTGTGCCTCAGTGTTGACAAAATACTAGCTTTTTGCCTGTTGCTGAGTACTGCTTGCACAGCATCAAGGCCATTTCTTTTTTCCACTTTGCTGTCCCAGATAATGGACTGGAGCTGTGCAGGAAGCTGGGAGAGGGCACAGCTGACGCAAGATGACCAAAGGGATATTCCATGCCATGTTAATGCTCTCAACAATAAAAGCTGGGTAAAGGAGGAGGAATGAGCGATGGTTGGGGCTATGGCATTTTCCTGGCCTTATAACAATTATGTATGATAGAGCCTGGCTTTCCAGGAAGTTCCTGGACACCTGCCTGCCCAGGGAAGCACTGAATGAATTCCTTGTTTTGCTGTGCTTACTTGTGCTGCTTTACTTATTGAAGTATTTTTAGGTGAACCTAGGCATTTTCTCACCTTGCTCTTCCACTTCTCTCTCCAGCCTCACTGTATGGGGAGCAAGCCACCAGCTATATGGACATTGGCCAGGGAGAACTCACCACAGTCAAAATATGAAAATAGGCAGAAAGACAATGGTCAGACAGTTAAAAAGAATATATCTGCTACACTAATAATTGCTACACTAAACTGCAGAAACAGTTTCAACATCCTGATTTAGCCAGACAATAACAATTGTTACTTTATGAGCAGATCAGTAAGGAAAAGTTGAGATACAGGTGAATTAATTAATAATTGCTCTTCTTGCTTTAATATATATATTAGAGGTAAGGAACTCTTGTTGGGTATTGAAATATCTAAGGATGCACAAGTGAGTGCCAAGACTCAACAAAACTGCATGACTGTGTAAATATGCAGGATACTTTTTAAAACTGGGTAAGACAAGTTCATAAGTTAGTTGAATGTTAATGGACTTTTAAGATATTCTTTCAAGTATAATTGAGAGGTATGTTTTAACTTTTTTTCTTGCAGCTCAAACTACATATATAGATATATTTGTAAAAAAAAAAAAAACAAAACAACAACAAAAAACCAAAAAACCACAAACAAACAAACAAAAAACAACAAGAAGCAAAAACAAAAAGGAAAGGAATCCATCCCTTTTCTTCCTGTAAGGAAAACTTCCTTACATATTCTAAAGGTATTAACTGCAAACACGGATGAACATTAAGTTTTCCAAGTTACTCTTTACTGCTCAACTTAATTAGTTTTTTCCTGAGAGCATTCTATATTTTATAACCTTGAAATAAAAGAAGATCATTAACCACCCACATCTTTAATTTGAAAAAATTACCTGAATGCTTTTACTTTGAGGATTATAGGAATGCACGGATTAGATTCACGCAGTGGTGTGGAGCCAGCTATGAGTAGCAGACAACAATTCATCCCCTTTTTAACCAGTCCTAAACCGCTTTTACTTTCCCCTAACCACCAACGAATTAATTTGCTTAACACTTGCTGGCTCTGGGACAATGCTCTCATAACCCCCTCTCATCTAACTCAGTCATTAACTAGGTTAGGGGAACATTTCCCTTGCAAATGAGTCCCTTAAGCATTTTCACTTCTTTTTTTTTCTGCCAGAGTAGACCACAGTTATTTTATTTCATACGCAATTGATGGTATTTTCTCTTTATATATGAAAAAAGGAAATACATATCCCTCCAGTATTACTGTGAACGGATAAAAATATTTTTGCCTGCACAGAAGTAAATGATCAGGGAAAGCTTTGGTAGGTGTCAAAGAAAGAGTAATTAAAACATAATGGCACTCCAGTTTTTATAAACTAGTGGTTCTGACACAGTTCAAGTACTGCCCTTGGCTCTGTTTAACTCATCTCAGGAGGGAAATAGTAGAAACAGAAATGGTCCATCATAAATGGGAGGTCAAAATAATCACACACTCATTCAGCTTGAACCTTACCTCCTGAGCACCAGTAAGGCTGAAATTGATGCAATCCTAAGAAGGATCATGTAGCACCACCTAAAGATAGTGCTCACTTGAGTCTCACTGCAAAAGCTTGCTTGAGTACCCATAAGATCAGCTAGAATTGTTCTAGTCAGCAGGAAAATATGAGCAGACATACATTAGCTATGCTAAAAATTACAACTTGTAAAGACAAGCTATGTTGGACTTGTTGGTCACTATGGCAGATACTGGATCAGCAATTGTATTTAATGATCACCATGGGTTTAAATGGTCTGTTGCTCTGTAAAGCAGAGTGGTTAAAATAATAAATCCATGAGCTTATCATTAATGGCTTGCATAAAGTCACTTCTAGATGAGAATTTCCATATCATGTAGAAGGACAATGAATGGAGACATTTTCAAATTAGGAAGGATGACAACAATTAGGGCACTTTTTAAATTAAAAAAAAAAAGAAAAAGAAAAAGTAACAATAGATGACATGACAAAGGCATGAAATACATAGGACAGAGAAAGCATACACATGACTTCTTTCTAAACACTATAAAGAGGTCAAAAGAAAAATAAAATGT
>JAWWMP010000093.1:2817067-2830294 GCA_035047865.1 Dendrocincla tyrannina
CAAATATAGCCCCATTAGATGGGGTGGAGAAGGAAGACAGTTAACAAAGCAGGTGAAATCACATGGATGCATGTGCTGTTCCTACTTCATTTTAGTCTGAAGAGCTCTCTCTTGGTTCAGGGTCAGGATCTCTGACCTTGGAGCTGCTTCAAACTCAAGAGGTCATGCAGCAAATAGCATGTTGCTAGCATCTTGTTGCTGCCACAGTAACAAGAAAACTGAGTGAAATTGGCGGAACTCTTAATTTTCAGTCCGCAAGTCCTAAGTGAATAAGGATCTAGAAGCCCTCTCTCTTGCTCCCTCACCTTCCATTACTTCTCTCTAACAGAGAAAAGCATTGAGGCAAACCGCCTCAGGGGAACTCTTTACAGTCATATCCTTTATCTGGGTCTTCTACTCTATAAAGAAAGGCTGATAGAGAAATTGTTGGCAATCTTCTACCTTCAGAATTACTGATTTATTTAACTTGCAGTATTTAAGGAAATGATTAGTTTTATTTCTGTTGCCATTTTGAAAGAGAGAAAGATAATTCAAATTTGAGTATTGTATTGCATAAATAGAACCATTTCCAAATAAAATTCTTCAATTTTTCAACTTTAGGAAGCTCTTCTCAATAGATAATTATGCTTTTGAGTCACAACAATTTTCAAAATCAGAATTTGTATTCTTTGTTCTGGATATTACAAAACTGTTATGCTCTTATGCAGGGAAAGAAGAGTTTAGCCTTTCTACTGCCCTCTATTATGGAGTGTTTCATGATAAAAATTAAAAAAATAAGACACTTCTATCACAGTACCTAATTCTGAACACCAGACAGGGAGCATGATTTCTCTCATAAAGGAGGGTCTTAAAAATAATAAACTACCTATTTTCTTCGACTTTAGATCTTTATTTCAGAATGATCTCTATTATTTTTTTACTTACAAACAAAAAAGATATATGGAAGACAGAATAATAAAGGAAACTATCAGTAAAATAACATCCTACAAAAGCATGTGCATATAATAGAAATATGTGCAATATGTGCAATGTGAAATATGTGTTAAAATCTTAAATCATACATATCAAAAGGCATATACATAACCTTGATCTGATTTTCTTTTATTATTTACTGAAGTATTCTATAAAGTTTTGTGACCCCAAAGAAAGCATGTCTCAGAGTGTAAACCAAAACCCTTATCACTAACCACTGTGTTAAAGAGTTTTCTTCACAGGTAGACTTCTGGAGTCTAAATGTTACTTTTTTTATTAATCAGGCTCAAATACTATATTCTGAAATATACAAAAGAAGCTGTCAAAACAACAAATTTTAACTGATGTTGTTGGATGATGAATCCAAATGATCTCCTAAGCAAATCTCCACCGCTGTTTTTTTAAGAAATATTTTTATATATCTAAGAATTGTTCCAAACCCTTTGCGATTTAAACTAATGCATGAAAAACAGGGAGTTTGCAGATACCATTTTAGATTTAGTGTTACTCAGAAAGAGTCCCCGAAGTGAACTTTGAAGCTCTGAAAACAGTGTCATCAAGTCTCTCAAAACACTGCCTATACTGATATAAGCTTTTCTGTTCAAAAGGAACAGGCAAAAATACTTCAAAAGATGATGTCAAAACTGTTCCAGAGAAAAAAGATACAAATTAGTATTGAATGATTTGGACTAGAATGAAAAGTTCCCTTATGTGCACAGAAAATTAGTGACAATGCCATACAGAAAACCAGTTGCAGTCTATCAACTGGATTACTACCTACTATAGACTACTACCTCCCATATCATTATACAAATACAGCAAGATTAAGACTCGGTTAAAAAAAGAATTTGTCATTATTTTAGCAGAAAATAATAAACACATTTGTGCACATATTCAGATTTTAAATATTTAGCATTACAAGACAGTATGCCAAAGAACAAAATTTCACATAATTAACAGTTTCAGGCTTCATGAAGAAACTCCGTACTTTCCTAAGGGTTCACAAATGCATGAGAATAACAATAAACCTAAATACAGCACTCCAGCCAAAGCACAGCAAGAACTCTGTACTGTCCCAGCATCTTAAAAGAGAAACAAAATAACTAGCAAACTAAACACACATAATAAAAGGGTAACAAGGAATGGTGACATTGTCCTAAAGCAGACAAGGTTGCTGTTATTATATTTAATTAAAAGCAAGCAAGAAGAAATTAACCAAGTTATTAGTTCAACAGGTGGAGAGATACATTTAAGAAAGGTTAGATCGTAATAATCTCATTATTGCTGAATATTATTAAACATAATTTGCTGCAGACCTGTTTCTGGAACTAAAGATTATCTGCTGTGAATATAACTTCTTATAAATGGACTGTCTATGCTAATACAGATACACTTTTCATCTGTGTTCTCATCTACACAACAGGCTGGGTTATCTAAGAAGCCATGAGCCTGGAAATAGTGATGCCCAAGTTCCAAAGCTCCAAAAATGTTTTCCTGATAAATTGTTCAGAATTAAGACTTTAGGGCTTCTCACACTTTGCTGTCTGTTTAGCAGCTTGCCACGGAACCATTCTCAAGGCTTAATTGAATTCTACAGCTCACAGCAAGACTCTCATGCAGTCAGTAAGCTCCGGGAAGCTGAAGAACTAGAAAGCATGTTTTGTATAAGATATTCCAGAGATGGGACATTTCAGTGTTTCTCAAACAAATGCCGCCATCTGGTGTTCTGGTATATGGTTTAAATAGAACTTGGAGAAGGAAAAAAGCAGGGAATGGACACAAGTAAGTCACCATTGCCATGCCACCTGCTGAGGGAATTAAGTAAGAATCTCAATGGACTAAGAGGAATAACAAAAGACTTCGTAAGTCAAAAACTGCATAGGTCAGCATTTTTTGATATTCTTTAATTTCATCTAGATCAAGTATAATGTGCAGCAGACTCTGACACTTTGAGTGGGGTGATAAATTAACAGCAACATTCATATTGATCAGCTGCATCAGAAGGTGACAAAATCGCTTCTTCACCATATGAACATTAAAGACCAGATGTTTCTAGAGATTACTTCCTCATTTGACACAGCTCAATATCCAGTGGATTCAAGGGTGACGGAAAGAGCAACAACCAGTTCTAGGCATTAAAAAGAGAGGTGATTTGATGAAACTTGTACTCTAGCCAGAGAACATACCCCACTCCTCTACAGCAATTTTCCTCTGCCATTAAAGCTAACCTTAGCCTAAAGGTGTTCGTGGTCTAAATCATGACATAGCAGTGACAAAGAATAATCCACTTGATACTGTTTATTTGTTTTGACACTCGTACATACGTAGATCATATGACATACATACCTATATATAGATTATATATAAACTTGCAAGCTTTCATGTACTGAGGTATCATCCTTCACTTATCTAGCCAATTTGATTTTCTGGATCTCCATGCCCACACATATATTTAAATGTAAGTTGTTAATAAAAACTTTGAATAAATATACTCTCTAAAATGATGGAATTTTTCATTGAAGTGAAATCTGATTTCTAATTAAAAAGAGAGGAATCATAGAATCATTTGGATTGGAAGGGATTTTTTAAAGGGCACCTAGTACAATCCTCCTGCAATGAGCAGCAACATCTTCAAATAGATCAGCGTGCTCAGAGCCCAGGACAATCTGGCCTTAAACGTCTCCAGGTATGGGGCATAGCCCCTACCCCTCTAGCCACATAGCAGGTAGGAAGTTTATGCTTAAATAGTGCATAAAGGACAATAACGTATATTAGATGAGTAAAATTCGTACTGAAACAAGTGAAGAACATGCAATAACACTAACAGCCTTGGTGTAGACAGTAACTTCCAAAGTTTTTTACCAACATGTGTATTATAAAACAATCCTGGCAGTGCTGAATACACAGCAGAATCTGTGAAAAGATTTTGTCCCATGTTTGTCTATTTAAAGTATGATCAAAAGGAAACAACCCTCTTGCAGACATGAAAACAACACTAGGCCTTAAAATACAATTTCTGAACTATCATCACCACATGAAGACCAAAATGAGAAAACTAATTGAACTTGGCCCACACTCCCATCTCCAATTATATAACAAACTTTCCAAATATTGAAGTCTTTAATAAACAATTTTTACCAGGGTCCTAAGGAACTCCATCAGCTCTCCATGGTCTGTAGAAGAAGGTCTGAGAGAACTAAAATTGCAGTTATTTAGCCACTGAATGCAGTCAGTTGTGCTTTGTAGAATTTTGTCAGTACATATTTCATTTACTTCTTTTTGCAGGTCTTTCAGACACCTTTCTATGCTAAAAAAAAACAAAAACACAAAACACAGAAAAAAACACAGGATTTTTCTTCATTATTTGGAGATAAAAGCATTCTATATATTCTGTATTTAAAAAATAAAAACTACTTAAAATCAGTGTAACTCCAGCCCTTCTTATTCACAGATTAAATTACTCTCAAAAAATAAGGCCTGAATTTGCAGGATTAGCATTAGTTGATCTAGAGTTAAAATATATCTCCTTCAGGTGAGACTGTACCATCCTCAGCAAGAGCAAGTATGGCCTCACTTCTCAAACAATCTTATTCTTTTTAATAAAGTAGTTAATGAATAAGACATCTTCCAACCAAGATCTGGTCCTTTGTGGTTTATTAGCTAAAGCAGAGACTATAAACTGAGTTTTGCATCTTTGGCAATCAGCAGTTGTTTTATAAAACAAAACATATATTAAAAACTTCCTGAAGACCCACTGATATCACAGAAAATGCTGAAAAGGATTTTATAGTCAGTTGTGCTGAGAAAGCAGATCTTTTCTTTCTTGTTATTAGAATACTTGAAAGAGAACAGTTTGTTTTCAATGTTTTCCTTAACATTCATCTAGAATCATAACCCTATTTTATGAAACAAAATCTGTTTGGTAGGTTATTACAGTTGGAAGAACAAGAGCAGAATATCCACAATTATTTCTACTTGTGTATCTTTTTCTATTTTATTTGTATTTATTTACTTATATTTTATGTCATGTGAAAACAAAACAAAACAATGCAATCCAGCTCTATATATTTTCTATATATATAAATCTACAAAAACTTTTTAGTATTTCATAACTGCATGTTTTTCAAAAGCAATGTTTACTATTAAATGTAGTTCCAGTTAGCAAATAGCATTGACTAGATATAGGAAGAAATAGGTTTAATTACCTAGTCATGAATACCAATTCTAAGCTTGACAAAAGATTGGCAAAAATATCTTTTTAACTTGTGAAACCTGTTCTCAGGACTATGAAACTAAACTCCGTCTTAACACACCTTGATTCCTGGGACACTATCAAAGGCTTTTATTGTGGTGTGCTGATGTGTTTCATTCAAACGTCCCCAAATAGATTACAACATTGTGCAATGTAAAAATCTGCTCTGATCTGCTACAATTGCAAACCAATTTTTACACTCATCTTTGACATACAAGTGTCAAAGTGTGCAAGCTAATAAACTACAGCTATAAAACAGCTAATAAACTAAAGCTATGAATAGGCTACAGCCTTCACGAGACCAGACATTTTGGTTATTTGTCCCAATTCTGATAAGGATACATTTCAGTGCCTCCCCTCCACTTCCCTGCCCCCTCAAAAAAGTATAAAGCATGAAAAGTGTGTTCATTTTATGTAATCCTTTTATCCCAAAAATTTAAACATTTAATTAGATCTAAAACTGGTTTTGATTGAATAAAATATTTTCATCCTGTTTACTTATAGCATGCAGCATACTGTAAGGTAAACAAGGTCTCAAAACCACTGCTGTATCATTTTAAGGTATTTGTCAACATTTAGTAATACAAGAACATGGTAAATTATTCATACTTCTTCACATGAACAAAATAGTTAGGGATAGCTCTCAAAAAAAAATCAACCACATGCATTATCTGGATTTAGAAGCAAGCATTTTAAGTAAGACTTCTGCTAAATACGATGAAAATTATTCTCACTACATAGGTTAGTATTTAAAACTATAATTTCATATCAGTGCAGGGAGAACAAGACTTTGATTTCTTTGGTTTAGAAAAGAAATTTCCTGAAGTTTTGGAAACTATGAACAAAATTTATAGTTTTGATGTGAAAAAAGTATGCTTAATGTATTCAATTAATTTTAGTCTTAAAAGTACAACAAAAGTAAGCCATATAAATTGCTACATGTCTTTATTCCCCAATAATCCCTTTATCATTAATTGCAATATTTTTTTTTTAAATTCAGTGTGGTAAATTAGATCTTTTTTTGAACAAAAATGCATTAAAACAGATGATGTCAACTGACACTATATAAATACAAAGGGAGTGCAAATTTAACAGCCCTCAACTAATTTCTCTTTCACAGATGTTTCAAGGGGTTTTTTTGTTTGTTTTTGTTTGTTTGTTTGTTTGTTTTTTGTTTTGTTTGTTTGTTGTTTTTTTTTTTGTTTTTTTTTTTTAACCTGTAGAACTGTTCAGACATAAGCAGAAAAAAACCAGTCACCAAACTACTAAACAGAGGGTGGAATAAAAAAATCTCAAAGAAAAAAAAATTACCTTTCTCTGTAGCAAAGAAATCTGATTGTTATGCTTATAAGGATTTTTTTAAAATCAAATGATTTTTCAATAATTTTTAGACTCACACCTTGAAAACATCATTATTTATTATCTAGTACTACTAGCATACCACTATGCAGGTGGAAATTATTTCACTAAAATACCTTCTGCTTTTTACAGGAGGGTCTTTGGGGTTTTTTTTACAAATTAAAGCAAAGTTCTGTTGTTTTATGTGTCCACAACGAAATGCTTTTCAGGAGTAGCATTTGGTAATTACTCGCACTCCAGGGAGACAGTTGCAATATAAGAATCCCTAGGAGCTCTTCATTATTAAGTTATGACAGCTTTTATGTATAACCTCATTGTGTAGAGACACTGTCTTCTAAGTGACTGCATCAATGGACAAACAGTTACAATCCAACAGTTAAAACAGTACTGTAATGTAACTGATCCTGTAATCACTACTATATTGATACAACATACTTTTGAAAAGTACAGTATCAAAATGAGGGTTACTCTCTCAAGATATAATTTTCCATTGCCTAAGATTACTATGCGAGTAAGTTAAAGTATGATCTCCTAACTCCTTTCAATTTCTAACAAGCACATTTCAATTTACTTCATATAGCATATGGAACAGCTATAAAATGACAATGACATTGGTTAAATTAAACTGCGAAGCTATAAAGTGAAATTATCTGTAAACCTTATGCTCCTTATGCTTATGCTTATGGAGATCTAGCTTCAGAATCAGTTTACATGTCTTTTATTAAGAACAGACTGTTTTAAAATAAATAATTGTTTCCACTGCTTTTGAAGATATAAGCTGGAACATAATACTGCTTTGTTATTACTCACTAAAAAGCTTCACTGCTAAAGGTATAGGACATTTTGCATAAAAAAAAGTCATGTCCTTTGGAAACCTATGTCTCAGAGGACCTGCTGTACCCTTTGAGTAGTAAAAATATTTGGAGAAAGACATTTACCAGTATCCTTTCAATGAATAGTATTTTCATTGCTATACTTTCTCCCATAAAGAGAAAAATATTTTGCTTTGCTTCACAATCACTGACCTGTCAAAATGAGAATATTAAGGAAATTTCCTATGATGTCATTGTTGACGCCTCAGCACCACTGTGTGTTAATAAATGCAACTTAACAAAAATGTAAGTAACTCCTTTTCTTGCAATTTTTGAACAGTTAGGTACAATGTAACTAAATAGAATATCATAAAGGATTATGAAAAGAATGTTTTGATGACATACCTTGAAGAGGAAAAAGAGGTTTTTCAAAAAATGATCATTTACCATCCTGCAATACTTATGATAACCTAAAGTAAAAGTCATGGCACAATATATATCTTAGGGTTCCTAAAATTCTAAAAAAAATTATTATAGTTCCAGGCCTATAATGTTTATGCTATTCCATTTTACTCTTATTCTTTCTGGCACGTCCATTTTCTTACTCTCATTAACCCATTTGCATAAACCAATGTAATTACTTTTCATGTTTTATGTTCTTTACAACAGTAACCTCAACAGCAGAGAAGAAAACAAGAAAGTAAAGCTATTGCTAATAATACAGGTTTTGCTATCACCACATATTTGTTAACTTTTCATAGTTTTATTATGAGTCTTATTCATATTTTATATCTGAGTCCTATTCAAAATAAGACCAGTAAGAATGAAGTTATTTGTAAGCAGCAACATGACACTGATGACAATACTGACTATAAACACATCATCTCTTCAGAAAAATTCTGTTAATACAGGTATGTATTGATACTTGCTTTTAAAACCAATAATTCTTTAAAATATGAGCCTGAAAGTTACAGGCTTATTGTAAAGCTAAAGGGCTTGAAAAAATTTACTTTCTCAAATTCTTCTTATTTTAATCTTGGACCGTAAGACGTAAACCAAAGACAAAGAACGTGGTTAAAGGACCTTACAAACTACTTATATCTCTAACTTAGCTATTCACAAAACCTATCCATTGAAACTGTAAAGCAAGTACTAAGAAACAGAATCATGATGACGTTGCTGCACCTTAGAAAGAGAAAGGTACTCAATAGCTTAACCATACATATAAAAACAGCAAGTTCTAACCAAAACACAAGATGTACACTTTGTCTTGATAAGTTATTTCAGAAGACTTGCAGTAAAGTGTGTGTCTTTTAGCTCCGCTGACCAAAACACAATAGTGACAAATAATGGTAAAAAAAATGTCATCTCATATATACTCATATGAAATGAAATGAAATGGAATGGGATACTTTGCAGTGCAGTGAAAAATCTGACTCTGTAGATGTACAGTACAGCTAACTAACCACCTAAGTTATAATATATCAGTATATATAATATTCAGTTATAATCACTGAATATTGGAGCAAAGAAACTGTATGTCAGTAAAATGCTAATTTCTGAGAAACTGTGGTGTCCAGCTAGCAAGTTGTTAAAGAACAATTATTCCAAACTCAGTGATTATACACAAAGACAACACAGCCTGTACAGGAAAAAAATTGCATTCCTTTCTCAATTTAATTATTATTCATCACAATTACTCTGGTGAAGTGATTAGACAGCTACTATTTTGATGAAGATTTTAGTAGTGTTACTCTAATATCTTTATAAGCACTAAATTATCAGGTAAACTCCAAAGTAATACATTTGTACAACAAGCAGGTTACATTCGCACAAAAGAGTCAACTTCTTTTCAAGACCTAAATATTAGGTCTGAATAAAACTGATAAAATTACAATTTTTATTCCTCTGCAACTAGCCCTAGTTTGAAATTCTCAACCATTCTTGGGATTTTGGTTGGAGGTGCCAAGAATTTACTAAACATCTTGAATAAAAGGAATGTGAAGTCAGCTGCTTTCTGAAAACTCCACAGGAGACCAAGCCAAGATTTCCTTCAAAATAAAAGGAAAAGGTAACTCTTGCAGCACATCTCAGTTTAAAAATACATAAGCCCATGCACACTCCTGTTCTGATACAGGAAAATTGAATGTGATAGCTTGACTTAACATCCTGTTTGGCTCCTCCATCCCTTTGTATTGATAGGGGGAAGCATTTCTTGGCTAATGTTATGATCAACAGCTGGAGCATATCATACTAACTTCCTTACTAAGGTACTTTTCAGATAGTCTGTGATTCACAAGGAAATGGTCCTGTTAGTTCTCAAATAATTATTACAATTTATATTGACCATTTATGGAAAAAGATGCAACACTATAAGCACTGATTTGTATTGACCTCACTGAAGCCCTTCAAAAAAGACCTTCTTCAAAATCCTTGATGACTAAATTACTGCTAATTAGACACAGGATAAGGAGAAAGTTTAGCAGATTAAAATTAAGTCTCTGTGAAAAGCCTCACAGAGTTATAGTCTCCAGTGTATTGTGAAGATACAATTATCAGTAAATAATTTTGTTGAATTCTGAGCAATTGTTCTGTTCATGAAGACCTAGAACAGTTCACATTGTCCTACAGCCTAGTAAAACCTACTGTTGCTTTATCACCACTAAGAGGCAGCCACTCACTGAAGAAAAAACTGAATATACAAAAAGAAAATCAAGTACTGAAGAGATTTCATGCTTACAATCACTTCAATCACTTATGAACTATAAGCTTAGTTTCAAACTTGGTACTTTATTTCCTACTTAGAAGTATTAAATATCAGCTAAAAATTTATTGCTGTAGATTGCTCGAAAATTAACTCTTAGGAATTCTTTAACTATCAATTAGGAAAAATTATCTACATACTCAGTTTTGATACATAGTAAAAGTCAATGCAAATGTAAAGGGAAGAAATGAACACAAAAGGCTATCCTGATGAATATAACTTTATGCTTGAGAATAACCTGAGACTATCACTGTACGTAAAACTGGCTGGCAATGACAATAGTTTTGAGAGTTCCTTTTTACCTGACTCTATAAACTGCTGCAAAATCAAGCTAACATTCATGTGTAGAAAGAGTTCTGTTATATAATAGTGAATGAATGAACCACTTTACTACCTTGAAATTTATAAATAAAACAATTTCACATAGATGGGCCCTTTTTTTTTTTTTGTTAAAGCACAAAATGTAATTGGTGTAATAGAAAAATACTGAAGGTAATTCAGTTGCTGAAAAGCATATCTGATTTGACATGTCACACAATTTTATATATGCTATTCAGTTGGAAGGGAATAAATGAGCATTCAAGTGATTTATACACTTGTGCCTCACAATTTTTTACACAATGTTTCATTTTTAAATATACATATATATATATGCTGTATACTATTGTGTTCATTCTCAGTGGTCTAATAAAAGCATAAATCTATCTGATGAAAAATGGATTGCATTCCAACTGTATCACCACAGCACATAGATCCACTCTTATCATAGCACTCACAAAGATCAATGGTAACTTGAATATTATTTCATTCCATGCTACCTCTAGTATATTAGCAATAAAAGGACTCTTTTTAGTCCAAAACTCACAGCAGCTGCTGTCACCATCTTCTTTTAAACTCTTCCTCATTTCCGAAACTGACATATTAAAGGAGAAAAATATCAGCTGTTAACTAAAGAGCTAGTTTTTGGTTTTCCTTGTGAAAATTAGATTAAAAACTAGCTTAGGCAATTCAACAGAAATACAAAACTTTTCCTGACTTGCATTGTTATGTATCATATCCTAATCCAGTTTCCTCCTCTCCTTAGATAAAGTATCATTTGAATCTTACAAAACTTAGAGCGTAAAGTCCTTCTAATTTGTAGGAGTAGGTACTTAAGACAGTGACAATCAGTCTTCTTCAGAACATAGGAACAGTTCTACTGTTAATGTTAATGTAATGCTAATGTTTATGTAAAATGTAACATAAAATGGCAAGTGATACAAAGTACCATGAAAAGGAATGGGTTGGCTTGCTTTCCCAGAGCCAAATGTTTTCTCCACAAGCAGCATACATTGTATACACACTAAAACAAAAAACAGTAGTAAAGCATTCATTCTAAAGGTTCATCTTGATAATAATCTTCCTAACTCTCAGGTTGTCTCCACATAAAGACAAAAAAAGCACTTTTATTTGGTAGCTGAAAAGCTGACAAGAGTTCTGCTAAAAATGCTGATGCTGTTTTTTCCTGATATACAAGATACAGAAACTCAAAACTTAACTACCTGTGTAATTAACTGTACTATGACATCAACTAAACTCTAAGTATCTACACTTCATTCATATCAACTGCTGGAAAACTGTAATGTGAAACTGTATCTGTATCATGCAGTGGTCCACAACAGCATATTTCACAGATCTTCACTATCATTGTTACCCTGGGATTATTAATATTGTAAGAACTTTACTAAACACTAGGTTTTAAAATTAAAATATGACATGAGAGCAATATAAATAAACCCCCCTGGGAAAAATCTCGCAGCCCAGCATAACCAATACAACAATAACTCAGGGATGATCTAAGTGAGTTTTCAGCGAGATATGGCAATGGTTTATTTCCATCCTTCAGGAAGCTATTTGGGAGCAGCAGACCTCTCACAAATGTGGACTACATTAAAACTATACAGTCACTAAACAGATGTCATGAAGGGCATTTTTTGAAATCATACAGCTCTGTAAGATGCACTGTTATCCAAGGGCAGGCATTTTCAAAATTCAATATTAATTCATGCCCTGTGTTATACCGCTGAATGTACACTTTTTTTTTTAATGGACAATAAGTCTATTTCCTTAAGAGCATCTTTCACAATCAAAGTATTAAAAAGATTTAAAGAGTTACGTCACAAATAAGGCACAGAACCTTAAGCTGATTATTTTGCAGTCATGCAGAAAATCTGCATCAACAATAATTCTTTCAGAAGTCCACTATTTCTATAGCATTGATTACTGGAAATCAGTATATTACAAAGAAGTGGGCAAAGAAATACATTACAAATTCTAGTTAGAAAACTTTCTATTGCAGCACAAGAGTTTTAACTGAAATAGGTAAAACAATAGATTACATAAGAAATTCTACACATATTAACTTACTTTCTTTTTCTACTTCCATTAGAAATAATTAAAGATCATATTGAGATCAAATGTTGCTTTTTGTCAAATTCTGTAGCTCTTTTATAGAAAAAATTCTATCTCAAGAGTTGTAGGAAATACAACTGTCATGGGAATTCACACTTTTTTCCTTCACTATCACACCTACTGAAATAAAACCTAAGATTAAGATGATTCAATTGTTAAAAATACCATAAAGAGGAAGACAGTAGCATAATAATTATATGGCATTAAAAATCTGTTAAATGCTCAAGTGGTTTAGATAAAATTACTGTTGAAATATTTATCAGGATTTTCATCTACAACTGAAAAGATAAGCCACATTTCTTCCTAATGACTTTCATTAATATTTTGGATTCAATTAAAATACTCTTTACCTGGAAGAGTTCTTCTTTATTTTCTCATCGATATCACCGAGGATTTGTTGCAGTTCCAATTCTCCAGGAAGGACATTTAACAAACAGTCTAAATTGGAAGAATCAAGAGAATACTCTCCTCCCCATTCCATTTTTAGAATCTGTAAAACAGATACAGCAAAATAGTTAAATAATGAAAAAATGCAGATTAGAAGTACTAACATATATGACATTTTGTTCCCTGGAAATATTATATAGACAAGGGAAGCATTTATATGTGGAATTATA
>JAWWMP010000093.1:2873514-2886451 GCA_035047865.1 Dendrocincla tyrannina
GACGCTCTTCCGATCTTTAAGTAGCATTTAAATACATTGATACAACTGTGATTACAGATACATGAATGTGTATGATTGTAAGCATGTCTTGAAGGGCATTGAATTGGGGTAATTGAACATCTAATAGTTTTTGCTAGGAACATGTCACATGGAATAGAAGAGAATTTGTCTTTTAGATGAAGTATTTTGTCTTTTTGGCCGAGTGTCAATTCCCAGCAGTTGTATACCTGGTGGTTCTGGTTCTCAAAATTCTAGCCAAAAAACATGTTTGCATGTTACTTCAGAATTATTTCCATCATGTTTGACCGTCTGTAGTCCTGTCAAATGGCATGTGTAAACTGTTATCTGAACTAAAATTTGTAGGATGTTACAATGTCTATAAAATATTACAAGATTGTCTTGTATTCAAGGATTTTCGAGAAGTTCTATTAAATATAGTAATTCTACAATAACTCAAGTAGAGACAGAAAAATGAAACAGTGAAATTATTTAGTTTATAATACAAAATCTTCATTTGGAACACAGAAGCTCACTCACAAACGTTGATTTTTTTTTTTCTCTTCTGAAAATAGATTTGAAACTGGAAAATTAGGCTTTAAAATGTTGAATGTTGCATGTTGCTGGGGAGCAAGTAATTTCTTTGTCAAAACAGTCAAAATTCAAATTTGACTTTTTTGCCAAAAGACAAACTATGATTTCTGCCATACAAATGGATTTTTTGGGTTTTATTTTTCAGGTCTTGCCTTTATTGCAAAACCATTTGTCATGCAGAACCAGTTTCAAGGAGTGAAGATGACCAGAAGATAGTTCACAAAACATTATTGAAGTTTTTCTTTGATTTAGTAAAAGCCGAAGTAGAATTTCTGAAAAAAAGGTGGGGCTTCTAGGGTAATGCTTTCTTTTTCTTTTCCCCCCACAATTTCCCGTACATTTCTTTATCTGCAGCAGCTTGTATCCCAATTTTTGTATACCACTGTTGGGATACTGTTCTACAGAGATGGCAGTTTAGCATTTTCTTTTATATTTCTCAATTCCAAGTTTATTTATTGTAATTTGTAAGACTTTTCCTAATCATGTTTTAAGGTCTCTTACTTTTTTCAGCCTGTTATTTCACTATATTACAAGTTTCAGTAAGCAATTAATTTTTTTCATAAACTTCTATGTTTAGCTTTGCAGTGCTTCAGTATTCATCCTTTAAGGTAGAACAAGCAGCATTTTGAAGATACTGAATTTTATGTTTGGGTTTTTTTAAATTCAATTAATTTATCTCCCTATTATCTTAGGGAAACAATTATTTTTCCTTGGTTTATGAAGTATAAAAGAAGTCTTGGGTTTTACTGCTTTTATATACTAATGGTGGCCTTTACCTTATGTAAATATTAGCACAATATTAGAATTCCCTCACCTAATAGTAGTAGTCATCATTATGGTACTTATTTTTCATCAAAAATTCTGTCTGATCTTTCCATACTTAAAAGTTGCCAAACCTGTGTGTGTTTTGACAGAAGACAACGTTTCTCTCTGGTAACTGTAGTAATAAGGCAGCATAAAGCTTCAGGTTTTGTCATTTTTTTTTTTTTTCCTTTTTTTTTTACAGATTGGTTGAAGGGACCAATTCACAGCATCAGCGAGTAATGCCACAGACAGTTCTTTTGAAGACATTTTGGCTGGGAAGCGGAACCTCAGTGCTTTTTACCAAACACATAAATATTCTAGCAGATTGGGTCATACTTTCCCATAGAGAATTGAACAGAAAAAATGATGTGAGTATGAATTTTATACTTTAAAATAATGAAGACTGAGGTTTTTTTTTAAAGACATTCTTTGTTCATTCTTTTGTGAAGAATTATATGAGTATCACAGCTGCTTGTTATAGCTGCCTTTTGTTGTGAAGCATGCTGGTTTTTGCTCCACTAAAGGAAATGAATTGATCCGTAAGATTCTCATATAGATGTGTAGAGAAGAAACGAGTCATGAGTAGTTTGTTGGCTGCATTCAGATGTTCATGTGCCCTTACCAGCAGGTATTACTGTAGTTATTAGGGACACCAGCTTAACACGTCCTGTCAAACAATATGGTGTAACGAAAGAGGTGATTATCTTATTTTACAGTGGTAGATTCAGGAAATGTTTGAAAGAGAAACCTAACAAAACTAATACCTTTTTGCTATTTCTACAGATATGCATTATTTTACTCTAATAAATGCCCTTTTTCTTCACATTTTTTTTCTTCCCAACTCCTTTAGTGTCATTTGGTATCTTCCCTAGGACTGTTCATAAAAATGGAATTGAAGGCAACTTAATTGCTGTTCTGTGACCTGCTGACCAGCAGGACACTGACCTGAAAAATACTGAGTGTCCTCTATACCATCTCTTTCTTTTCAGAAGCAAGAGGCCTTGTAAAACGTCTTTGACTTCTAGATTCTCACATAAAATAAAAACTTAACTGCTGTCTCTGCATTCTCTTTTAAATTATTGTGAAAGCACAGAATAAATAGCTACTTCATTCACTTTTTTAAATACAATAACAGAACAATAGAAAATCAAGTATTCTGGAGAAAAAAAGCACTTTCAATGTAATACCTAGTAGTTCTTCATTATGTTATGGAAGCAGAAAGATTAAACATAATGAGAGCTTCACACATCTTACCCAGGCAGACCTCCTACCTTTTTTGAGGGCTATCAAAGCAAGACATTCTGAAACAGTGCTGCTTTTTATCCTTGGTCAAGATATTTTAAAAGTCCCTAAAATTAGGCTTCTATGCTCATATTTATATTTAAACAACCTACCTTTTCAAAGTAACTGAGCACCAAGCAGGCTTTTTTTGCTGCTATGCCTTCTTTTGACAAGTTCAAGCACTGTAAGCTATACCTTTTTCATAAACCTTTCTTTGCATAGTCAGAATAATCACTTGTGCCAGACTGTATATATGAAAAATAAGCTTTAAAAAAAGAATAGAACATAACATCAAACACAGAGACCTACCTCTTGTTTAGATTCTTTTTGCTTTATATACGTAAGAATTGTAGTTTCAGCACAAAACCCAGATGCCTGTTGCTTTCTCACTTTGATCTTATGCAGTGTAATGTACGATATCCCTGCAGATATGAGTTCTAGCCTTAAAAAACAGCTTGTTGCCTCATATTATCTATAGAGTTTTTATGTTATTTCTAAGAGCCTTATTTATGTATTGCATTGCATTTTCTTTCCCATTACATTTTTTGGCAAAAATAAACTCCAAACCAAAATACCGTACTTTTACAATCCAACTTGTCATTATCCCTTCCTTCACTGTCTAATCTTGTTACACTGATTTTTCTATATACTTAGGGACTCTTTTTACAATTCCTTTACATAGTTTGAATGGTCATTCAGAAAGCCAAAAGAGCAGATCCTCTCCAGCTGTGCAGGCAGAACTGCATTTTCTCCTTCTTTTTTTTACCATTTTAGAGATGCATAAATAAGTCTACAGCATGTCTATGTCATTAAATGTGGCATATACATGTGCAAAATTTTCCTCCAGTTTAAGGGTGTGAGCCATTGTTACCAGTTTTGGTTTTTAAAAGCCCTTCACATAAGAGGCAGCACCTTGAGAAGAAACACTTAGGGCCCTTCAGAAAGCTAATTAAAAGGAATGACTTTGAGTATTGTTACTATGGTCACTGAAATTATGTGGTTTGTAGCACAGTTTAAAGGGGCAACCATGTTTCGAATTGTGTTAGCTTATGAGAAGAAACAAACATGCCATTGTGATATACCAAACTTACATGCAGTTCTTCAGGAAAAATATCTGTAAATAGAAACAGATGAATAATTTAATTAAATTCTTTCTTGGGATGTATTTAACATAATCTTTTGTAACTGTTAAAGGTGGGCAGTTATTAATTTTTTAGCTTTCTAGAGTCAGATTCTCTCATTTCGGGATTCAAAGAGATTACAACAAATAAGTCCTAGTGTGCAGGGGACATACTTGTTTCCTCTCTTCTAGTGCTGATTTATTGCAAAATTGCATTTTATATGTGTGTGTGTAAATACACCAAGTAAAAAGAGCAATCAAGAAAAAGAAAAATAATGAGGGGCTATAAAGACTCAAGTTGCATATATGAGTACTTTTGCTTTCTATGGTTAGATAGAATTTGCATATAATGCATGAAATTTGTGACAGGAAATTGTATGCCTTTAGCGATCACTCAGTTTATCTGTTGGGACAACTTGAAGGAATGAAACTGAAACACTATTTTTGAAGATAAAAATGGACCACTGAGGAACATATAAGTTTTTCCATCATTTGAGCTCTTCAAATCAATATTGAATATAATTTTACTATAAATAACATATATTATATTATTTAAACAGGTTTGATGCAGGAATTCCTGGTCAAAGTTCCTTGAATCAAATCTATTAATTCAATTTTAGAGTTTATAAGGGAATGTGTATATTGCTTATAACACTTGAAGTAGCATTGCATGACTTTTCACAATGTCACAGATGGCATCAGAAATGCTTTTCATCCCTGAAAATATTGATGGGGGGTTTATTAAAAAAACTGTCTTACATAGCCTGATGAAGTGAAGAAGGCATTTATTCTGGTTTTTAGTTGCATATTATAAATTTGTGATGTATAAATTATTGCAATTAAATGTCTTTCTGATCCGTTCACATCCAGTAGCTTTTTTGGAGTACTGCATTTACACCACATGAAAAAGAATACTAAAGAACAGTTCAAAAATAACTCTGTAATTCAAAGTTAAAAAATTAAGATTAATTTTGCTCTGACTTAAAAGCTTTCTTATAAGAATTTTTATGTGTACTAAAACACACTGTTCAACTTGTGCAACTGTAACACTGTACTTGACAGACCATTAAATGAAACAACAGTGTAGTTTCTGGGAAAGGAAAGCACCATAACTTCAAACATTCTCCCTTGCACCGCCTTTCCCCAGCTTTTATTGCTGAGCACAATATTTAGAAGGACTTTGGTCATTTTGGTTCAGCTGTGCTGGCTGTGACCCCTCCTAGCTTCTTGCTGTAGAGGCAGAGTGGGAAAAAGAAAAGACCTTGTCACTGTCATACATGGTAGTAAATTCCATGTTCAATGCAAATGCTCTGTTGTTTTTACTTTTTATTGTTATATGTATTTTCACTGCTGTGTTGGGATTGTTTTGTGGTTGAAAGTATTTTCTACATGTTAATATTTAAATATTTTTAGAACATATGATCCTTTCAGTAAATTAGAGCAATTTTCTTATTTGTGGCATAGAACAATTTATTTCAAAATATTAAGGAGAAGGTCTTGGTTTGTCCTACTGTTCTTTTAGCAAAATGTCAGCTAAGCCTACACCAGTTGGCAGTATCTGGTTTGTCTTGTTAGCATGCAGAGATACTTACCTGGGCAAATGTAGCTGCAACTAGTGTATCAGCTACCTTTAATATGTAGCTATATATCTGACTATGAAAAATTATTAATACTTGAGTATTAGCGGACTTTATTTCAGTATGCTGCCTCAAGGTCTGCTTTACCCCACCATTTTCTTGAAAGTATTTCATAAAGGAATTAAGCTTGTGATTTAGAAACAAGAAGGAGTAAGTACTTGTAAGTACTTGTGCTGGACATCTGTATCTACCTCAGGTTATATCTGTATGTCCTTGATTCTGTCACTAACCTCTGTTAAAATTGTGCTTATTTGCTGCATATGTGAAACTTATTTCCTGCAAAGAACTATTGATGAAATTAATATTGATGAATTAAATTATTCACCCAGTATTTTCCTTTGGAGTCCAACAATAAGAGGTGTGCATACTTAAGGAAAATATAAATGCATTCCTGATGTTTTAAATTATTCTTCTGTTTCTGTGCATAAATCTTCAGAAGGTAGGAGCATGTGGTGGTTTGGATTTCTTGGTAGGGCTTTCCTGGTAACAAGGTCATAACTAAGGAAGTATTCCACACCATTCCATTATGTAATCAGGTGTATATAAGATGAAAAGGCAAGGTCCTTCTCTCTCTTCCTTCTGGTGCTTAGAGGACAGCAGGTCTTGGTGTGTTGACCTTTCTCTTACTTGTGTGAGCTGAGGCCTAGTCCTAGAACTGTTGTCTGGATCTGTGCAGAGGTGAAGATTCTGCTATTTTCTTGAGGGAAGCTAGTGAGATATTATTGTGTTAGTTATTTTATTGAGCTATTTCCCTGAGTTTTCAAGTGGGTATATCTGTTTTGATTTGTTTTACCCTTTTTTTGTCCGTCCTTTCTTCCCTTCCCCTTTTCCTCTTTTCCTTTTTAGGGTTGTTTGGGATTCTTGTTCTGTATATACATAGTGTTTAATTGTATGTAAATGTATTATGTGTGAATATATATATGTATTTTACTACAATTTTCTTTTGGTACTCTTTTTTTACCTTTTTCTTCTCTTTCAAGTGGGAGGAATCTGTGCAGCCAATGGCTAGGTTTGGCAGGGAACCAACCCAAGAACCTCTACGGAGCAATGTACCCTTCTAAATTTTTAAGCTGTAGTCAAAGTTATTTTCAGATTTTTGACATCCACATCAGTGTTCTAAGGATTTTATAATTATGAGATTGCTCAGTTCATCTACAATATTCTTGTCTGAAATCAAGGAAATGAAAACTTCCAAGCAATATTAGTATAGATAAAGTAGAGAACAGTTCTTTAATGAAAGCTTTCAGATGCACAGAGTACATGGGCCTACATACCCAGTATAGGGTTCTTACAAATTTATAATGCTACTTAATTATCATATCTAATGGGTACATCCAGTCTGAAAACCATTTGCCCATGGTACTGAGGGCAAACCGAACTCCTTGGAGCCCCTCCAAAGGTTCTGGGCCTTCTATCTGGCTTTGACTGCAATCATATCTTCCAGGTGCGTGTGTTCCAAACAACATGTCCTTACTGAAATCTTTTTCCTTGAAAAGACCATTAAATGAAATTTCAAGAATGTAGCATAAACTGTGAGAAAGGGATTTAGAAACTGTTAGCTACTACCTCAAGTGTGAGAAAATGTACAGCTATGCTAAAATCTCCAAATATATAAAATATTAAAATCTACAAATACATAAAAGTCTTAAAGCATCAGTATTATGACACAGTAGAGCCAGGGGAAAATCAAATCAAGTAGAGCTTAACAGAGTGAGAGAAAATATGACTGGAAACAATCTGGGAGGTCACATTCCTAACTGATTTTGTCTGGTCAATTCTTAAAAACCTTCAGTGATGAAGGTTATACTGCCACCCCACACCATGTTTATTTGTAGTTGTCTTTATACTTTTTCTTTTGAATAAGAAGTAACTGTTAACTGTAGGGACAGTATTTGTGTAGTATTTGTAAAATTACTTTACAATCTTTTTATCATAAAATTCACCTGTGTCAGAGTCTCTGTTGCTTTTATGTATGTCTGTTTGACCTGTTGATGTTCAAACTGGTTTTGGTGCTTTTCAGCTCATGTGGGAGTGCTGCTAGACATTTTAAACCAAGCTTGAATGTATTTTGTTCTGAAAGGAGTATCATATATGTTCAATTTCCCTCTTTATCAAAATAGTCCAGATTCTAGTATTCATGCTGTTTAATTTAATGCTGTATATCAACTGGTACTCTACTGTAACAGTAGTAATTCTCTGGTACAGCCTTAGGTAGGTGTCATTGGTCAGGAGAATTTCATTTCTCCGATGGTATATGCATTCTTCCAAATTACTCTTTCAATAATAACTAAGCTTTCTGCGGTTGTACATGTGGTCAGAGGAATAACTTACTTCATATTCATTGCGTAAGGTGCTTCTCCATGGCACAGGCAGGTATTGAGTAGACAAATATGACTTCATTTTGCACAGACTAACTCAGATACTAGAAACATTGCATTACCCAACCAGCATTGCTTAAATTCTCACATGGGTGAAACAAATGTATTTGTCTATCTCATGGTAGTGCCTGGATAGTATGTCAAATTCCTATATTTTATCTTTATCTGAAGAAAATATACTTAGGCTGTTTTATTTACGCATACCATTTTGTGCCAATTAAGGGGGGAAGATGGTGAGGCTAATACCCAGAGGTATGTGCTTTTTTCTGCTTCTCTCTTTGGAAAGAAGAGTTTCTTCTTGGAAAGTGGCCACCAAAGTTTTTTCTGTGCAAGAAACTAATACCTTGTACTCTTTTACCTTTTGGCATAGACTTACATGGTTAGTAAAAAAGGGGCTTTAATTTCATGATGAAATCTTTAGGAAAAGAGAATCCTGAGAGCAGGGAGAAAGAGATCCTCGTAATTGTCAAACACAGGGTTAACTGGAATAAGTCCAGTACTTGAAATCTTATAGTTAAACAAAATTTAAAAAGAAATCACATAATTGTGCATATAAACATTGATTCCATTTTCCATATTGTTTTAGATAGGATGTTTTCAAATAACTTGTTTTTCTCCAGTGTCAAATCTTAATAGGGGTGGCATCAATGACATTAATTTTGTTGACCTGGCTGCAACAGTTGGCTTTTGAGGAGAAAGAGAAAGGTCACTAAAGGGAGTAACATGGCAAGAGAGTGGGCTTTTATCTAAGGATATGATCTTTATCATAGGCCAGTTCTCTACTTTGTTGCTGGTACATTAGCAGTGTGAATTTGTTATACAATACAGTATAGATAATTTTTTTTTTTTCCATTTAGGCTTTCAGATGTGAAGTTGCTGGTTTATTAAATGCACTTCTTGGAACTGTAGTGGAGTATTGGATCATCTCAGGTTTTCTTATGGACAGAAATGTGTTTCATCAAGTAGCTGATGATTTGGCACAATACCTTGCCATTTCATGTGATGGTGAGTATTAGCAAGGCCTCACAAAAATCTTCTGATCAGATTTTGGGTCCTAACTAAAATCCTTGGTTTACTTACAAGTTATTTTTTACCTCCTGTTGCAGCTGTGCGCTCTTACAGTGTGGTGTGTACACATGCAGGAAAATGTTATGTTGTGTATCTGTCTGTCAGTGTCAAGCAAAGACCAAAGAGAACAGGCTTTCACATTAAAAGCCCTCTAAATAAATCTCAGTAAGTATTAATGTGAAAGCAAGACCACAGTGCGTGGGGAAGAAAAAAATCTTTGTTGCTCTCTCGTCAGTTTAGGAAAAGTTTTTAGCGTATCATAAGAAACCTTAAATTTAGAGAAGCACTGGAAGACACCTTTCTTAATTCAGCTAATTTTGTGACTCCAGAAAACCAATAGTTTTCTAAAGACACTTCAGCTGTAAGTCTAAAAGATACACTGAACTAAGTGACTCCTACAGACTTCAAATGAAACATTTCGTTGTCTCATTCCAAATCCCTAGACTTAATAGACTTTATTTGGGGAGTGGGGGAAAATTTCATTGAGTCCCATGAATGGCTGTTGTTCCCCCTCATTAAATATACTTGTTAAAGAGAAATGTCACTGTTATCATTTACCATGCAATGTCAGTTGAGGTATCTGTACTTTTAGCAATTAGGGGTTGCAGAACGCAAAAGACCAAAAAAATAATCTCAACAAAAATACTGAATTACTTTAATTTCATTTCAAAACTTCATTCCCTCCAAAGCTTCTCCCACCCTCTTCTACTGCCCTCCCCATTTAAGAAATATGGATATTCTGGTTTCAGTCATCCTTTTCTGGAATAACAGGTGTATGTAGGCTTCATTTTAAGTGTATCTGCCTTCTACCTGGGTACTTGAGAACTATTCTGAAAATAATTAAACTTAAAATCTTAATCTCTGGACATATATTTACACTCTAGACTTTTAGAAAATAAATTATCAGAACTATTACAGCCTGCCTTACGTCTTAGAAGGCCAAATAGGTGAAACTTTGTAGTATTTAAATTAATTGAGCTTTTAGTTTGTATTCCTATTGTCACCTCTCCAAGAAATTTTCTAGCTGTCCTATAATAGGGAGAATCTTAATTATGTATTTCTGTAAGACTTTCTTACTTTCCTATACACAAACGGAAAACAAGAGCAGCATTCACAGATTCTTTTACCTGTGCCACTTGGTACAATCTGAAGCAAAATTGTTGCAGAGTTGTTCTAAATTCAGTTGCTCTTACAGTAGAAAACATCTGTACTTTTAAAACTTCTGTTTTGATTTTCAGATCAGTTAATTTATGAGCACTTCTTAGCAGAACAGAATATTCCCTCAGTAGAGTTCAGACTTCCTTCCTCATGGAAGATACTCGTCTCCACCTGTTTGATTTGTTTGACAAAATTATTTTGCTAGAGTCAAAATACAAATTCCTATCATTGTAAGAAAAATCAGTCATTGTCTCCTTTTCAAAAAACAAAAAAAAACAAAAAAAAAAGAGGTAAGCCAGACATATGCCTGATATATATTGAGAGATATATAATTTCTTCTGCCATTGAGTGATTTTCGTTGTTTTAAACAGTGTAAGCTATTTGAGACCTCTGAATGGGGTTGCAATTTGCTTACAGTCACTTTTAATGTAGAACTCATAAGTCACCCTGCATTACGTGAGTACTTACTGTTTATGTGTTATAATTCTTACCTGAATCACTTACAGATTTAAAAGGTGATCACTTGCATAACTTCACAAATAAATTTATTCTCAAAATACAGGTGTAACTTTTATAAAATTATATTGAGAGCATTTAATACAGTTGCACATAAAAAGTAATGCTTTGTCTTTTAAAACATGTTAAACATTCTTTTAATAGCTGGTCATTATCTTTGATAATGGATAAAATGTTTCTTAATGTGATTTTTTTTTAGTAATTCTTCTGGAGAATAGCTTCTAAATCTGTAACAGGAGGAAAAAAAGTTGGGAAAGGCTGTATTCTAGATAACTAGGTGTATAGATTTCTATGTTCTCATTTTGATACTCATTTTTATATTTTTCCCTCTATTGCTTTTATCCAGATTTCCCTATATGCGAATTAAAAATGTTTATTTGTGCCATACCATCCCTCTGGCTTCAAATGTTTGTTGCAGAAGCAATTTTAAAACAAATGTGTTTACAGAGGAATATAACTGTTCCTACAGAATCTCTTTCTCTTCAGAAAATTGTAAGTAACTTTTCTCCTCCTTAATAACCTATCACACTTCAGTATTTTCTAAGTAATTGTATTCATGAAACACTTGAAAAATATATTTTCTTTTTGGTCTAAAGTCATGCTTGTTGCATGCATTGTCTTACATATGTTTCACTGCATATAAATTTCTTTTTACTTGAGATCTGGATCCAGAACAATGATAAGATTTTTCTTGCCAGAGAATTTGTCACACCTAATTAATTTGTTTACATGCAGTTAACTTGAAAGTGAAACAATGAACAACAATGAAACAATAATCTCTGATGTAAATAGTTTCTTGCAATGTTACATTTGTAATTAAGGAAAATGCCAAATATAGTGTGATTTTCCTAGCCTACCTTTCCCTTCCATTTTTTTGGAGATGTGATAGTCTTATTCCAGCTACATCCAGGCATTTGTTTCATAGAAGGTTTTATGATTTTGAACCACAATATATTCCTATGAATTTCTCATCTTAAAAACTTTCTTCTATTTATAAACCTTTGCCTGCGTTCAAATGACAATTTCTGATAGTTTGTGAGGAAAAGTGTGAAAGAAATTCTCAAAGCCATGACTGCTGGCAAGTTGCAGACAAATCAGGGCAATCACACGACAATGACTTGCCCTAACTTAGAGCCTCATACTAATGACTAAACAGAATATGGAAACTGTTTCTCTGTATCCTAAAATTCTACAGATAGAGTCACAGAAAAACAGATTAACACCTTTATACATTCACTATACATAAGTTTTGCTGAATTTTACAGTTTGTTGTGAACAGAGGTCATAGTTTATAAATACAGTATGTTTAAATAGAGCTTAACAAAACACTCAGAATTTTAAAAATAAACCAACTATCTAATATTTAATGTATATTGCCAACACATATGCAGCACGTTTGCTATTTTTGGTATTGTCATGACTACTGATCACCCTCTACAACTATTGAAATGCAAATTTTTACAGTGCTTGAAACAAGGTCATGTGCTTTTTGTGGCTTTCCTTAGCATTACTGTGTCTCCTTTCTCATTCTATACAATAAAAATTAACTGTCATCCAGTTTTGCCAGTTCTCATACAGCATCTTCTCAACTGAACTTTTCTCTGGGTTCAACAAGTGACATGCTACTCCCTAGTGGTAAATATGTAGTGAAGGTGCAAGTAAGGCATCCTAAGGCATCCCTCACTCACAGCATTTTGCCTGCAGAATCTACAGTGATCTCAAATATCTAAATACTAAAAGCCTTCCTTAATGCGTTTCTTCAGATATAATCATTGTGTTGTCATTGAATGAATCCTCTCAGTTGACTTTTTCCTGTGCTTTTTCAAACTGCAGAAACTTAGATGAATTTTTAGATGAGCTGAATAAGTAAGTTTGAAGCTGTCTGTTACTGGACAGAAGCTAACATATCTAAAACAGCCAACACTATCGTATTAAAGAGAGAGCACTAGGAGATCACTAGCTTATTGTTTTTGTTTGCTCAAAGATTTAATCCAACCCTTCATCTTAGAAGAGATGAAGGAGGGGAGTATTTATTTACCAAATTGCTCCCTGGGTTGGGAGCAAGAAGCTTTCAAATTCTTTCATTGAATGCATGAAAATGAATTAACTGTACTAGTCTTACATCCAGCTAAAGGGATACAAATTTTCTCAGCTACCAGAAATCCAAGAGAGAGCTCTAGAATTTCACACTTTCTGGCTCAGACACAAGCCACTCACCAATGAGGCCGGCATAAATAGTGAATTACATGAATATCAAAAAGGGTTGCCAAAGACAGCTTTATCTATATATACAGTCATATAGGGATCAGATTTGTAAAAACTTAGATACGGCAAGTTGTGGGTCATAGATGACTTTGTGTCAAGAGCAACAAAAGAAAATTACT
>JAWWMP010000093.1:2901744-2912095 GCA_035047865.1 Dendrocincla tyrannina
CTACTTATACAAGCTCTGAAACGAAACTAGAAATAGTGAAAGTCTACAATCTTTGTGATACTAGAGGTGATTTATGTGTCTGATGTTATCTCAAAGCTTGCATCCTCTCAGGAGATTGTGTATTGCATTACAAAAGCTTGTAATTTACAACCACCTTTTTTTTTAAGGAGTTTATGAGCACAGTTGAACTGTGACCACAGCAAAATCTTTCACCCCAGATAAGGAAGAGCCAAAGTGCTCTCAGATTGCTGTCATGTGTCACTGGCCAATGCTGCTTGCTGATGCTGCCTCTTCCATCATTTGGCCTTCCTATTCCTTCTCTGCATGCACTGAAAGCCTCAGCTCCAGTGTTTCTACATAGCGCCTTATCCCAGTCAGCTTCACACTGTGCTAGAGGCTGTTTAATACAAGCTCTACAAGCTGCTATCATCTCAGAAATATTTGTCATTTTACTGTCCTAGGTATCCTCACAGGCACAAGCAAGGTAGTATCTACTTTTTCCTTGGACAAAGGTATAGCAGCCTTCTAATGGTTCAGTTTGCAATTTTGTTGTGCCAAAGAATATAATATTGAATCAAAATAACTACTTTAAAAATTTGTTTTAAAAAAACAAACCAGAAAGGACACTTAAAAAATATACACAAACCACTTGCACATCTGAAGGAACTCTGGATAGAAAGTCAAGTAGCTCGTTGTTATCAATTGCATATGGATTTCGAATCTTCTTTGTAAATTTATTGATGCCTGCAGAAGTGAAAGTTCAAATATTATTATCATCATTTAAAAAAACCAATACATATTTTTGGCATAGTTTTAAAAAAGTCTTTAGGATCCATTTTGAAGTCTGATATCAACAATGAATGAATGAATGAATGAATGAATGAATGAATGAATGAATGAATGAACTGCAAATGCAGACTACAAATGTTGAAATCTGCTGCCATGGTTCCCCCTTTTTGAAAATGCAAAAGTTCCAGGGGCATTTTCTAATTCATTCAGTACTTTTTTTTGAAAGTACCAGAAGCCATGATTTTTAAGAGGAGGTTGGAAAAAGGAGAGGAATAAGAGTATTTAACTTCTGTACTTGAGAGGATGAGGAGAAACAGGCTTAATTGCAGGATAGAACATTCATGAAAATTCAGGAGATTCAAGGAAAATCTTCTTCATGATAAGGACAATGCATATAGAAAACAGTGAAGTCTGCACTATGTGAAGACCTTAGAGGAGTTTTCACAAACTTCTGTCTGAGAATGAGAGATAAAGACGAGCTGAAGGCACTGCAGAGAAGAGAGATGTCTCCCTCAGACATCATGGTCTTATAATGCCATTTGACAATTAGTGTTCAGAAGCATAACGAAAAATCCTCCCCAGACTAAGCAGAAAGAAGGCTTTTAAATTATACTTTTTTTCTTATCATAACATACCTAGTCAGACTCATATACTTTTTGAGAACCCTGTTTGTGGGTTCTGGGAACATACATCTAAAGCACAGGCAGGAACAGTTCAAACTGCATAGACTCCCACATGAGCAGGAAAAAGCCAGGACAGCGTTAAAAATGTACCTTTCTGTGTAATTTATCCAGGCTGTATCAGATATAAGACAATATAGTTTTTCTTCCACGAAGTCCCTGGTGCCCAGAACTTTCAGAAAGCTTTAGCAGGGACACATGGCCCTGGGACAGGGCATGTAAGCTTCAGTCTTGATAAAACTCATAGCTTTCTACTGCATGAATTCTCAGTTCTGTGATGTAGATAGGAGATGCTGCCAACTCTTTATCTGAGGATTGAACAATGAGTATTCAGAAGGAACATCTGAGGTTCAACACCTTTAAGATGTTTTCATCAGCAAGTGACTGAGAACTTCACGGTCAACCCCACTATTTAGTGCATGTGGACCACCTACGGGTGAATTCAAGAGCTGATATATTCACTTTGTCAAATCTGGTAAAGAAAAATACCAGTCATCCTGTGAAAATAAATGCATGAGTAAATCATGATCAAGACTTGAGAAAGGAAAAGCACTGCACAGATGAGATGAGACACTACATGGGAAGTCAAATACAACAAGTGGATTGATCTTCTCCAAAAGCTTCAAAATCTTCTGAAGAAAATAATTATCTTTACACTTTTTCCTCATAAACAGCTGTAGCTGTTACTAGGACTCTGCACATCATCAAATGAGATTAGGATGGAGAGGTGATTTCTGTTCCACCCCGTCTAACACACCACGTCTTCAATGACCAGTAGTCTCCATGGCCAGGAGGTAAAGAATGGAGAATCTCTTGCCAGGGCAGACTGAAAGAGGCAGTCCCTATGGATGCAAAGCGGAAATACAGCTACACAAAAGATGAGCCATAGCATGGAGGAATTTTCATTTAAAACCTCTGCCTTCCTGAAGAATGAATTGGGCAAATGCTGCTACAGACCAGTTCAAACATTACTATGGAAAAAGGTCATAAAAGAGAGGCTTCTAAAGTTTCCAAGTGCAGGATGGATGAATGGGATGAGAAAATGTATATACATACAAGAGGCTAGAAACATATAATGGAGAGAACAGGAGAAAAATGTTTGGAATACTGCAGTTTTTGAAGGGACAGATGCTATGCTCAGCAATGCATTTCATTCTGAGAAGATCTGGACTTGGGGAGCTGTAGCTATCCAGTGCTTGTCTGGTCTCTTGGCGTGATGCAAGAGAAACAGGTTCCTAAAGAAGGGATCTTCACACACATGCTGAGTAAGAAGGCACCTAAACTGAATTGCAGAAGAAAAATATGGAGCTGAAATCTCTAGTGAACAAAAGGCCTTGAAGTTATATCTAGGTAGACTGTATAACTTGGGAGCGAGTAGGGAAGAGATGGAAAGAGTGCAAGGTGCATTTATAGTAATATGTGTTTATGCTATCCCATGGTTTGGGAGGCTTGGGAGTTGAGGCTCTGTCTCACCTGAAACAAACATTTCTGTGGGAGTATGGCCTTTCCTGGGGTCATGACCTCTTTAAAGAACAGTTCTGGCTCTATAGCTCTGTGGGTCTTGGAGGAATATTATAATCTCAGGTTCTTGTATCAAACAAAGGGGATGTATGAAATCAAAATGTCAGAAGTACTTCAGACTTCATATGCATGTGCTAGGAAGAATGAAATGTTGGGAACAAAGAGTTTGGGTTACATCTAAGTGACACAGGGTATGTGGGGAAGAACTAAAACTCCCAAGATAGGAAAAGAAAGGAAGCTCACATGCTTGCTTCTATTAGTTCTGTAGAAATACTTTTGCTCGTATCCTCTTTTCTGTTTCTTCTCCATTTTATATATTCTGCTATGATTATTTGTGAAAACATTCTAAGAAAATTACTGACTGTTAACTAAAACCTTAATTCTTTGGAGTCAGATGATTTTATGCCATCTCCTGAATACAAAAATTTTTTACAAAAGCGTCATTGTTATTGTTTCTTCAGAAAGAAAATCTAGACACGGATTTAGCTGAGACTATGTCATCACAAGTCTGTGGTACTGAGTAAGGGTACAGCTGCTACTGGTATAAGTGTGGTATAAGTACTGGTATGAAAAAAAAATAGAAATGAAAACCTGGAGCATTATTTACAACAGATGGGGTAACAGCAGCTTTTTAAAATCAGTGTAAAGAATTGATATAGGGACAACTACTGAGAGCCTGGATCAATCTACCCATCTCCCCACTCACAGTTTTCTTTCCTTATCAACCAGACAAATACCACCTACAAAGGTGACCCCTTAAACAGGTTTCTTGTTGCTATGTTTGCATACACTTTCACAAGATAAAGTAGTGCAGTAAAAGAGGCATATTGTCCTAAATGCACTATATAGATAGAAAAGCCTCTGTTTGTGTATAAGTGGTGAAAATAAATCAGGGCAATATCTAGACAAAGCTACACTTTGATATATGGAGAATTCTTATGGCTACATGTTCATAATATGATTAAGTCTAGAATGCCAGCCAAGAAAAATACATTTTGCAGATGGGCCTTTTTTACACAGTTATGATTTTTAATTGACCAGCTTATTTCCATCACGGGGCAGCTTCATGACCATAAATATCGAAAAGTACTGACAATGGAAGTCATCCCTTAAAAAAGAGGTGGGTTGTTTTTTTGTTTTTGTTTTTGTTTTGTTTTTTTTTAAAGTGGCACAGGCAGTTTAAGACAGCTTTACTTACCCCAGACAAGGACAATATATCTCAGTGGAATGAAATACAGGATGACAGTGAACAAAGAGAGGGCAACAACTGCCAGCCAGCTAAGGAATGGGACAGTCCAGTTGAATGTACTAAAAGAAAAATATACAAAAATTGGCGAAGTCAGTACTGAGGTCAACCAACAGAGCCAGAGACCAAATGATGGGCAGGACAGTGGGAGAAGCGCCAGTTTCATCAGGGAACAAATTAAGTCTACAAATTAGTGCATGGATGTTGGACATCATGCAGAGCCTGGGCTTGGAACCACTGTTAGTGGAAATGAAAGATGGTCCTTGCTTCACCCACTTGCCTGCTGAATGACACTTCTCCCAGCCCAACAGTGCATATCTGCCAGATGAACTACTACTCTTTTCGAAAGTCTCAGTGCCTGCCCCCAGTTTTAGAACCAGTCAAAACACACAGAGTTCCTTACTCCCCAAATATACTCACACAGGCAACCCAGATTTCCTTCTTCAATACCAGGGTAGAGGTAGGATACAATAGTTGGAAGAATACTGCTAAAGCTTTCTGTTTTACCACCTCCCTGTTCCACTATAAGGGCGGCATATGCAGTTAAATGCTAAGCAGGGACCTTCCCCTCTGTCAGAGGTGTAGGTACACTCCTCAGCCAGGTGCCCTTCTGTTTTGGGGGAGAAGGAAAAGACATGTGTATGGGTATGCAAAGCTGGAAACTCATCCAATGAGCTTATGCACGAGAATCCGAAAAAAAAAAAAAGACAGGAGGAAAAAAGTAGAGACTGGCCTAAGGTAAAGTACATTGCAGAAAAAGCACAGGAAAGCTTATCTACCATTTAAACTAAACTAAACTAAACTAAACTAAAATAAAATAAAATAAAATAAAATGAATAAGATATTAAATAAGAAAAGCCTCTTTATCTATAGACAAAAGAAGACATTTTTTGGAATCCCATCAGAGTTTCAGAACATTACCTTTTCAAACAGTCACAGATTAAAACTTGCTTACTAAGGGTCCCAAACTCTACTTTGTGACAAAACACTGATGGTCACCTCATTTTGCAGAGGTTGGGGAGTGAGGAAGGGAAAGTTATTGAGTCTTGAAACAGTGTGCTGTGGCTCTACAACCTCTGTGTGCAGGAAAGAGAGAAAGGCCAGATGATCAGTTTATATGTGTGTCGCACAGGAATGCTGATTGAGGGGGACTTGGCTCAGTGGGTTTGTTCCATGGAGGCACCACCATGTCAAAAGTGTTGCATGACATTTATCCAGATGGAAAATGTGTCTCTGGCTCTAAATAGCCTTATGATACTCTTTAAAGTATTCCTACTAACTGCATCCCTGATCAATGTGATCACATTATTTTGGCTTCTCTAGATGAATAGTTGCAATTATCTGAATTGGTAGCCATATTTTTCATAATGAGCTCTGGCTTCCTGTGTTTATTTGTCTTCTTTTTTGGCAATTTTGACAGGTCTCCAGAATGAACATTATGTTGGTGTCACGTTGGGTAGAATCCCTCCTTTTATCCTCAAGGGACACATGCTCTTTTTCCCTCTTCTCTATGCCTTTGGGATGAACAGAAGGTTGAGGGTCTGCTCATGTTCCTGTGACTCGGCTTTATGCAATGGATCACAGACATGCCATGTGTGGGAGCACTGGCTCCTCACTTAGCAAACCTCCTTATGTGCTGTGTTAGCACAGCATTCAATACAGGTTTCCCATTATAGTTTTAGGAGCAAATTCCAAGGATTTATAGTCTCACTCAGTTTAGAAAATTCTGTTGCTCTCATATGGTATGTAGTAGAACAAACCCTACTTCCAAAATTCACAATTAAAAAAAATTAATCATCAGGACAACTTCCTCAAATAGCCTTTTGATAAAAGACTTTTATCAGAGACAGGCTCATTTTTTTTCACTGGAAAACTTGTGCCACACAATATGCTTGCAACTGCCTCTGCTGCTGTGAACACAGCCTGCCTGGAAGCATCCCTGTGGGAATGTTTCCCAGGCTTTCCTATTAGGGACTTTGCTCTGAAATACATAAATGGCAACCTCCTCTTCATCAAGACAGAACAGAACAGATGAGAGATGATCCTAAGGATTCCTGCAGACTGACCTCCACCCAAGGCACCAGTTTCCTAAAATTCACTTCCAGAAGTGAATCAAGTGGTGGTGAGATGTTGTTGGCTTTTGAGGTGCAGAAAACCAAGACAATCCTGTCCCTGCTTTGCAGCTGACAGCTGGAAGGCATCTTTTTTGAACAATATCTCGAACAATTCGAACAATTTATCTCAAATAATAAATGTTGTGCTGCTGTTCATTGACCATGCCAGAAATACACCAAATTTTCTTCAGTAAATACCAGAACCTCTCTTTCTTAGCACCTAGATTTGTTGGCAATTGTTATATATCACGTATTAGGTATTACAAATTACAAATGTTCCAAAAGGAAAGGTTTTGCTAAGTCACATAACTACAACTTACAGCAAGTGAACACATGCATTTTGTTAAAATACTATTCAGCTCTGCTTATTTCCTTTATCAAAACTGCTTTTTTATTATTATTTTAGAATAACTATTGTCAGACTTCTCAATAAGATTTTCTTTCTAGTTTACTTAAAGACCTTCATACTGACTTTTTCCCCCATTAATATAATTCTAAGTTCCAGAATTAGTATGACAGAATTTTTATTGACTGAAGGCCTCCACAAGAAAAGTAAATATAGATGTGTTTGAACGATGGACATTCCAAACCTGACGTCCCCTGAAATCGAAAAATAACGGTCTAAGATTTTGTACCTCTGCATGGAAAAGACCTGAACAGTATTGGAGAGCAATTCAGCACTTTTGTCAGCACTTACTTCTTGATCCTTTCACCAAACGAAGCGATTTCATCAAGGGTATTCTGAACAGTGACACACACCTCCTGGATGGCATAAAGTCTATTCATAAAACCCTTTTTTCCACCTTCCTAAAGAAAAGAATAGGAATAGTTGAATAAAAGAATAGGAAAAGGATTATGTATTCATCAGTTAGATTTCAAAAGTGTCCACCTTACAGATTTATCTAAAAGGAATTGTTGAAACCTGACAACTGGAAAATGTTTTCTTATCCTTTAAGAAATGCTTATTGGAAATACATGTGGTTTAGTATACGTGCTGAGCTCTACACAACTTTTTTTGTCACTGCATTGTTTCTAAACATATATTTCAACAAGCCAGGTCTCTAAGTTTTAAACATGCTTAAGGTACCAACCTTATATGTTGTATGCTCTTTCAAGTGATAAGAGCCATAAGGTGGAAAAAGGGTGGTTTGTTGAAATGCTGGTTTTTGCACTGATGTAGGCACCAGGAAAATAAACATTCCTGTGGGAGGTACTGAGTGAGAATTCAGTAAGACCTCAGGCCATATAGGGACAATTTCATCTGTCTCCAACCTATGTTAAGTTGTCAGACACACCTAACACATCTGTGTCCCCTATCGTCATCTACTCAAGCTTGGCTGATCAGCACATGCTCCTTGTCTTTCTCTCACTTTTCTTTACTAACATTCAAGAGCTTCAACACATGAAATATATGGCAGATGTAACTCCAACTGCTTTTACAATACAGATTAGTGCAGCCCGAAAGCATATAAAATGCCAGTCATAGACAAAATGAAAGATGCAGGGGAGATGTCTTTGTAAGAATTAATTTAATTATCTCCTTACTTGTTCAGGTTTCACTATTAGGACTTTTATTCACAAAGTTATCAGTTTATGGCAATGTGAAAGCCTAAGAGTACTTTCATTTTTACTAAAGTTGTTGACATCGTTTGTGTCCCAAAAAATGTGGGAGACCTTCCATAAAAAGAGTGACTGGTTGCACCTCAAAAGCAGGGACTACCCTCAGTAAGACATATTCTAGGATCTTTGATACATTTGCCATCAGTGAATGTTGCCCTTCTTTCTTTCAGACTTTGCCTCCTAGAAGAACCCAACAAGGTGCTGCCCTGGTTCACCAATGCACTCCATACTATTCCTTGAACAGGCTTGCTCTTTTTCTGAAAACTTCTGTCTTTTTACCCTGAATATCCTTCTATCTCTAAACCCAGACAGGTTAAAGCATCAAATCCACCCAGACCAAATGGCACTTTCAAAACAATGCTGTCTTAGATGGGATTAAAATGAAGCAGTAGGATGCAAGAAAAATTAAGTTCTCTTCATTTTTTTTTCCAGGTTACAGATAAGCCAAATGTTTATGTTCAGCATTTCTAGTTTGAATATGCCTGCTGAAAATAAGAAATGAAACAAAAAATCTTTCACTATTAGAAAAAGAGTTCAATCTTTTGTTTTGGATTGAACATAATTATCATAAACTCCACGACACAAAAGTCTCTGTCATTGACTCTAAAGTTCAGCATCTAAGAAATTAGCCTGTCTTGCATTTAATTTTTCTTTTCTTCTCCTGATGCTTAACTGGCAGACAGTATATTGGTTCACTTATTTGGTTAACATATTTGCTGTCTTAAACAAGATTGGAAGAAAACATCATTTAACATTTAATCATTTGAAATCACCTTAAGAACACTGGTTCTGCATGTCAAGATTACTTGTGAAGATGTTGAAAGTATTTAGCTACAGAACACATATTGTCTAAAAATCAGCAGTCGTGAGAGAGCAAACATAGAGAGATGACAAAACTACTTTCAATGACTGAATGTCATTTATAAACCAAGTACTTCAGGCAAAGCAAAACCTCCAGTTTCTCAGGCAATGTGAAAGAGCTTATGTTCTCATTTAAGATTAATAATTATTATATGACAAATAAATGTTTTTGTTTTCTGAGGATGACCATAACCACAACCACAACCAGTTATTTCAACTACATCCAGTGCTGCACTGCAAAACAGTAATTTATGTAAGTTATTTCCTTAATATTTTCTGCATTCTTGAAGCCTTGATAATTACACCATTGTCCTCAGCTATACATCTTCTGGGGAGGTGGAGTATATATCGAGTATGCTTCATTTGCCTTCAGAAAATAGGTACCTGTTCTATTCCTTCATGTAAAACACATACTTCCAGTATTGGAGAAATACGAAAGTAAAGTTTTCTTGTATACCAGAAATAAACAATAGGCCACACAGAAACCACAGGTATTTTTCTGCTTTTCATATATGCATACACTTTGCTTCTTCAGTTTTGTGTAACAGATTCTGCCCTCTCTGTCAAGTATTTTGATTTGTAATTAACTTGTGTGAGAAAAGAATTATTTCTCTCTTACAAAACCAGTACTCTCTGACATCTCCAGAACTTAGTTGGAGTTACATTCAGAAGTCCTGAGGCTGTTTTAATTTACAAATAGTTTACCGGACAAATTTGTACTTTTGTTTAGGAATCACCCTCCCCAATTTAGTGCTCCCACTGAGACTCTCTAAACCATGCTGCCACTCACTCCCCTTCTCTCTCCCCGCTGTGGTGGGCTGGAGAGGAGAATTGGAGACACAAAAGGCAAAGATCACTGATTGATACAAGAACAATTTATTAGAAATAGCAATAGGATAAAAAAGCAACAGTAACAGCAAAAATATTAGTAACAAAACTGTATGAAAGTTATTCACATGCAAAATGCTCACAGAAGAGCCTGACCCAAGTGCAGCCACGCCACCCCAACCACATCCTCTGGTTCACAACCAGTGTTACCCAACTGCTCCCTTCAGGCTGGCCACACTCACTCCTGGCTACTGCAAAAATTAACCCTGCCCTGGCCAGAACAAGCAAGGAGAGTCTGAAAATAGATCAGTTTTAAATCATTCCCCACAAAATCCCCAAAGACAGGAAGAGACGGAGAAAGGATCACTACTTCTACTTCCCTCCATTTTCTGAGTTTAAAGGAGATTTGTTGACATACTCTGATGCAGGATTAGAAAAAGAGCAGAAGAAAGAGAACACAGTTAGAAGAATCATAGTTCAGCTTTGCTTAAACTAATTCCACATGTCCCACAACTATTAGCTGTTTTTTATTTCTTGCTCTAAAGATTTGTATAAAAAATAATCTAGGCTAGGGAAAAGCTGCACATATTTCCTTCCAGAAAAATGCTGTGTTACAACACAGCAACATATAGATACAACATATGAACCACCTTGAGTAAACCAAGGTTCTTAACAATCCATTTTTCAGACTC
>JAWWMP010000093.1:2933366-2944305 GCA_035047865.1 Dendrocincla tyrannina
GTGGAATACTTCCTTAGTTATAACCCTGTTACCAGGGAAGGCCTAGACCAAAACCAAGAAAACTAAACCACCACATACTGTGATAACATAACTGTGTAAAATTCTTCTGATAGCTTATTTATAACTTGACTTCTTGTAATTTAACTGACCCTTAGTTGCTAAAGTACTGTATAAGCCAGTGTTTGGAAAGGAACCAAAAGAAAAAAAGAAAAGAGAGAGAGAGAAATCAGATTAAACTGTAAATGTGAGGTTGGTATAGGTTTAGCATGCATTACAGAATATACAAATGCAGGATCCAATACTATCTCTTGGAAAAACTAGTATCAAATGAAGGACAAATGCCTGAGCTAAACAAACTACATCTTTTTCAATTCCTAAATAAACTATCAGAGTCCACATGACAAAGAAGCAAAATTAGGAAAAAAGTGTTCCACTGCTAAGCCCCACTTCGTGACTGATACAAGAGGCATACCTGCCATTTTAGTTTATTATTGATATTGCAAGTGAAGATGAAAGTTAAGATTCTCCAGTAAAAACCCTTCATCCTCTGACCTTAAATTGACAGTCCTGTGTACACTACCTTAATTGCAGCAGGTGAAAGAAGTTACTAAAATCCAGAACATTAGAATGAGACTTAGTAACATGATAAATGCAAATCTACCTTGTCAAACTCCTCTCAGTATTACACACCATTATTAATAAAATGCAGTACATTAACTAATTACATACTTTAAAGTATTCATCATTTATAGTTTATTACTTCTGTAACTCTACAATTTATTAATTTTTACCAATGTCCCTCCATCACACATAACCTACATCAGTACATGCCCATGCTGACCTTATCAAGCTAAGGAGTTACCCTTTCACCATAAACAGGTCACTATTATCCAAGTCAGCCCTAAAGAAAGACATTTTTCATAATTCCACAGCAATCTGCTAAGTGAAAACATATGGATAGGTTTAGGTAAAGCCTGAAAGGAAATGGAAAACAGGTGCTCATGTTCTGTGCCATGTAATGCTCCATTTATCATTAAGTCCAAAGGTTACAGGACTAATAGCTGCCTCGTGGCAATCAGGTAACAAAGACAATGGTCATTGTCAAACAGCTGAGACATATTTTACATTTTGCAACAAATGCTTCAGTTTCAATTAAAATGAGGTCTTGGCACATTGCTTAGAGTTGCAAATGGTTTCTTTGCATAAGAAGACTTATTTTCCTGAGTCTTGTATTATACCATACAGAAAATCCCAAGAGAAATAAAAAAAGCCAGAGGCCACTCTCAACTGGTGTTACAAAATGTGCATTTCTTTTCTCACAAAACTTCATTTTGCACATAGTTTTAAGAAAATGTATGCAAGAACTAAAATAAACACAAAAGTGCACCCTTTCATTTAGGAAAAATTGTAAAGAGGAAGAGCACTATGAGAGTATGTCTAGTGCACCAGAAAGGAAAAAGCAGCCTACTAGCTTCCCATGACAAACAATTCAGTCCTAACCACGTGCTTATAATTTACAGTTTAGCCTAGTGCAAAAGAATGCACACTGAAAACATACTGAATATATGGGGTGGTCTAAACATGCTTATCTTAAAAAGTGTAATGGTTTTTTTCCCATTCAAACAGCACATTCAATCTTGAGGGCTCAAAATATTTACAATAATGAAGACAGCTTAAAAAAATCAACCTTAACACCTTCTTTATAGACTGTTCTTAAATATTCAATTAAAAGGTTCACTGAACGCACACAACAATGTCAGTACTCACTTTTATTCAGTCTTGTTAACTAGATCTAGAAGAACATTTGAACTCTAGTGTCAATTTGAAAAAGCTGAATATTAGATCACAACATTGAAACCTAGAGTGATATTTCTAATTAGGTATGTTTTACCTGGTGTTTGCTAATTACCAGAGAACTGAGGGGAGGTAGACCCATCCTCATCTTCCCCTTTAAAGGAATTTGTTTAGCAATTTCCAAAACCCACTAAGCAGTAACTACAGAGTTTAAACTACAAGCAGTCAAGCATTATTCTTTCTGAACTAATCACAGTGATCAAAATATCCAGGAATACACACACTACTAGTATGATTTGCACCAACTCTAACAATAAAGCAGAAAGAAATGGGAGAAAATGGCCTCAAATGGATGGCAGATCACTGTTTATCTGAAAACAAATGAAGATTCAAAGCCAGCATGCTGAGATAAAATACAAGCTCTTCAGAGCTACATGATGGACCCTTGCAATAAATCACATGTTTTATTGCCAGAAGTGGATGCTCATATCATTTAGTGTTAAAAGCCATCACATATGTGTTTTGCAAAAGACTGTTTTGTTCCTACAATGTTTGCTCATTCTGAAATTGGGTAGCTAACAGCTTAAGTCATGTATAGAAGATTCTCACACAGTAACTTCCTTTCAATTTTGAAATGTTTGACCTGACAATGGAACAAGGAAAATAATTGTTTTTTGTTTTGTTGGGGTTTGGGTCTTTTTTTTTTGTTTTGGAGTTTCTTTAATACTTTGTCGTGTTTTAGGTGCTATTTAGAAAAATAATCATTCAACGTATTAACTAATCGCAGTGAATTTTCTGACATTTCAAATGCTGCTGTCAGCATATGAATTCTTATATTTTCACATAAATGTACACCTCAGCCAGAAAAAAAGGTCAAGAGCACTTTTCCCCTTCCTCTCAGAATAAAAAATAAATAACTAAGAAGCTTTACTACAAGAGAAGTGAGTGGAAAATCTGCTAAGGTCAAATAGTTTGAATTTTAATATAAAGTTGTTGTAAAACTATATCTTTCTTTTCTTCCACAAATATCACCTTTCTGGTAGGAAAATACCAGCAAGAAAGGGGCTGTCTTCACTTCACTTGTTTCACCAGAAGGCCATCCTGTCAATGCTCACCATTGCTTCACTGGTGCAAGGTCATGCTAATTCCTTTTCTCTGTTTTTACCCTCTCCCTTGGGAACAACCAATCTAAGAACTCCAATATGTTGGCTAAATGTGGAAACAAGCTGTTATTCACAGTGGGTGCAACCCTCAACCCAACCAGCAGCCTCCAAATTGAATCACATCCACTCAAATAGATGTCCTCCACAGTTTTCCATCTTGCAGGGCACAATGCGAACTTCAAATCAAGTGGATGTCTGTATGTCTGTGAGAATCATGATTATTTAAATGTCATATGGACTGCAAAGCATTGAAGCCATTCTTCCACCAAGTAATTTTTTTAAAAATTTAGATGTCAAAATCCCAACTTTAACCAGTATAGAGTTGCTATTTCCACACCATTTTCCCCCTGAAGTTCAGCCCTATTTGTAATACTCAAGACAGAAAGAATTTTTGTCCTTCAAAAACAGTTGTTGGTGCAGTTATCTTCAAAAGAGCTATCAAGTTCCAGACAGGCTGAATTATTTTTGCTCCTGGCAGAAAAAATATTTGACCCAGATCGGGACCAAAAGAAAAAAAAAAGACAAAAAGGCAGGATTTATAGACCTCTATCCTTTCCTGCAACACACTGTAGTATTATTAGGATGATAAACAGATCTGTCCAATTTTCCAGACTAAAACATTTCAAGTCCTTTTTTAGCTGTCGGTAAAAACAGTGCCATGTCTAAATTATCCCATCCCCAGATACCAAGTGCTAGGAAACATAATTACCTTGTCATCTCTGTCATCCTCTTCTTCCTCGTCCTCTAGCATGTCCTCCACTACCTGCAGACAGAAACAGTAGTAGTTGTCATGATTTAAAAAGGAAGAGTTTTGTTCTGTCAATTCTAAGCCTTTTGCAGATGAAAACTTTATTAACATTTGAAATAAATGCAAAGGGAAAATGTAAAACTAGGAAAAAACACTTGATCCAGAGATTCACATTTAGGAAAGCATTATAGCTTTAATATAATTAGGGAATTATATACTGAAAATCCTTCCCATAAAAAGTGCTTGCTTGACAATTTAAGTATTTAAAAGGTAGTTCAAAGTTCAGTATATGCTTGCTTTAATTAAAGAAATCCTTTGTCAGCTCCACTGGTGTCTATGCAGCACATACATATGCTCCCTTCAAATTTACTGTTACCTACATAAAAGTGCAACATTTATAATAGAATTTACAGTATTCACCATGAGATTTTTGAAGAATGTAAAGCTTAAAATAAATTTATAGTAGCTTATCTCCTTATAATGTTCAACAATGATATATGCCATATGCTTTATCAGCATTAGCACTGTGTTTCTTAATAGCAATTTTATACAATCTGTGCATCTAACTTTGTGCACATTCATTGCTAGCTGCAGCTGCCACATATCAGTGTCTGTGTATTTTTCCATATAAAGTTTTTCAGTTTAACACTCTGAAATATACACACACATTGAATTCATTCTACAAATATTAATAATTATTAATCACACCACGAGCTTGAAATGAACCACTAAATCTAGTTTACAGAGTGATTAAATGACTTTCCAAAGATGGGCAGTGGCAGATTCAGACTTAAAATTCAAAAATCCCTCTTCTCATGACACTGTGATCAATGACCCTAAGGGGAAAATTCTCTGTTGGTGGAATGAAAGAAAGCTGTACCTCCTTATAACCACAAAATAATGTGCCTCTTTAGATTTTTATTTATATATAAGTATGGATTAGGATATAAGAAGAGCCATAACAAAGGTCAACAAAGATCCATCTAGCCCAGTGTTGTATTATGAATGCAAAAATTGTATACTATGTATTATAAAATATAAAAAGGAAAAGAGAAGGAAAAACTCATTGATATGAAACAATAATAATTTGGTATATTTTACAGACTTGCTGCCAACTAAAATTGTAGTTTATTTTATTATATTCATGAAGATACAATTTTATTGTACTTGTAATTTAAGACAACATATTAAAATAATGATTTCATAATCAACACCCCAAACACAGCTGCAAGGATATTTCCAAATCCATGCCCAAGAAATTAAGGGACTTTAACACAACCCAAGAGCCAAATTCAGGTAAGAGAACTGAAAAATATATGTGTGTATCAGTTTCCTGTCTCTGAGTTAGCTCAACCATCAAGAAGGTCACAGTTAGTCATGTTACATGGGCCTGTGCAAAACATAAGCAATGTATGGTTTGATGTAACAGGCACATCTAGTAGAGCACTGTGCATACATGCAAGTCAACTGCACAGCTCAAAACATTTCCACTTTCAGCTGCTCCTCCTTGTTTGAACTCTGTCCCAAAACACCTCCAGCAACCGTACTTTTGAGGGAAAGGAATGTCTAGTTCTGCCTGCTGCCTGCTCTATCCTGGAGTTCAGAATCAAAGATAAAACTAGAAACATAGAGCAAGTGTGGCAAGAGAGCATGTCCAAAAATATGAGGAGGAAGTATGAACTGAGCAATGAAGGAATTACTCTTGAATTCCTTCCTGCCCAGATCAACCATTTTAGCAGGAGAAGCCCAAGTGACTGAATCTTCTGCAGCCTCTGACCTGATGCCAGCCAGGAAGGTGTACCTCTGAGTTCCCTCAGACTGAAGAAGGATCCAGGCTGTGCCCTAGCCACTGTCCATAATGAAGTTCATCTTCTATCATTTGTCAGCCTTTTAGGGCAGGTCTGCTCCATCTCTCAAAGAAAGGGGATCAGAAAGAGTAGCAAGAGAGTTTTGTTCATAAGGAAATGTTCAGAGCATGTTGCTGAAATGAATGTTAGCTCCTGCTTAGCTCAGTACACCATGTAACATATCCCATTTAGAGGTGTCTGAGAGGTCCTGTCTTCACTGGTCTGTCTGAAAAAAAAAGACATTTCCTGTTTTTCATTCACCTGCATCACCTTCTGATTCCCTGCCTGGTAGGCCACTGTCATCTTCCCTGGCCTGTTCAAAGTCTTTGGGGAACTGAACTGTAAACTGCATCACTGGGCTAACTGAGTTTTTCAAAAAACCTCACCCTCCAACTTTTAATGCAGATGGTTTCAGTGACCCCTCTTACCAAGCAGCTCCAGAAACACTCCACCAGCTCTACCAAGAAAATGGTGAACTGAGAAGAGAGGACAAAACCAAACTGTTAAGGGATGCAGCAAGAGAGAAGCCCTCTTATATCAGTTTTGTCACATGCAAAACCCCCACTTTACTACATCATTCGTTGGCTAAAGTCCAAGGGATAAAACACATCTGTTGGCTCACATACTGCCTAATGCCTGGAGCTGACAAAATTCACTAAGTCTCTTGCTTTTCAACACGAATATTTCCCAGACACTTAAATATCTCTTTCATGGACATCCAGAAATTCTGTAACTTGACAGGGTTGAATAGCCAAATGCCTATCTCACATTAGTGTTAAAGTTAGCAATAAGAAAATCAGTTGAATTGGAAATCTCTAAAATAATGGCACAGAAATCACTTGCATGACCATACCCATGCTAAATAATCTAGATAATAATACTCAAGACTCAGGTGTTTTTTTCCTTTCACATCTAATGACCTCAAACTAATTTACAATCTTCTATAAGGTGGCAAAATGTTAACTTATTCAAAGGACATAAAAAGTCCTTTGAAATTACTTGAAGAATCAGACTAAGCCCCATTTACCAGCTCCTTCATTCAATTTTTTAATTCAAAAACCACTCTCAGTTTATGGTCTTATTCTAGGTTAGTCATATAATCAATTACATTGAGATTTGGAGCACTAAATTGTTTGGAAAGGAAAACAGAATTCGGTTATTGTAACAAAATATAATGTAGTGAACTGTGGCCAAGATTGATACATAATTTTTTTAAGTATATGAAACATATGTAGCCTGTGCTTTCATGTGTCTTGAAATTGAAAAGGAAGAGTAGAAAGAAAGGAAACCCAAGACACATGAACATAAAGACAAACAGGCAATATAGCCACAGTAATACAATTCATTAAACCACCAAAACAAGCGTTTTCAGAACTTTGCCACAAATTAAAACAAGGTAAGTAGATTCTTCATACTTCCATTGCATAGTAAGAAACAGTCTGAAGCCTTACAAAAGCTGTATACTGAAGAGTTCTACTTCTCTCTTCTTCTACATCTACTTCTATAGAACAAAGCAAGGCTGTTGAAGAGAGGTACGGTGGATCTGAACACAGATTTCACTTTGACATTACAGTAGAAAAAAAATCCACAATAGAATTTTTTCTCCCTTCATTCTGTCTCGTTTCTATTCAAATAAAGTTCACATGTGCCTTTCTATTTTAAGGAAACATAGTACTTATTTGTGTATTTATCTCTGTGTTAAGTATCGTACCTGGAGAAGGTATAATGGAGGGAGGGAGGAGATGGGGAAGGAGGGAGAGGAGAGGGTGGACAAAAAAAGGATATGAAGTTAAAATGAAATGTTAGACTTGATTTAATAGGGTAAAAGTCTTACATTGCCCTGACAGTATTCACTCTAAGTTATGCCTTCTGGTTGAAAATCAAGTAGTATAATCAAAGGATGGCATTGGGAAAATCAGAAAAATGCAACCAGCTAAATGTGGCATGACCTTCTGTAATATCACATCACAGACTTATATGCCACAAACTGGTAGAAGGTCTTGAAAGACACTGCTCCTTGGTGCTGTCCCTTGAATGTAATATGAATGCAGATGACATTTAAAAAACACACATAGATGGCCTTAAATATGGCATGTTCACGGCCAAACAATAAGCAGATGATATTTAAATGTTGCAAAGTAAAATCCTTTCCCCAACAAAAAGCTATATGAAAGAAGCAGCATGTAGTCTAATTCCTATGTACTGCCATTATTCCTGATCCATTCCCCCTTCTTAGAGAAACTAAGGCCAAAAATATTCTATGACTCATAATCCCTAACAGACTGGAGGACCATTGGTTCTGTCATAGTAGATACCTTAAACCATGTCACCAGAAGGAAGCATGACCACTAAATTTGCCAAAAACTCCCTCAGTATCTCTGGGTTAGTCAGTAGTCTTCTCAGGAAGCTGATTAAATGCAACTTGCATTTATTCTAACTAATGAACAGGATAGAATTTCTGAGAAAATAATTGATTTTGACTTCTAACTTCAACACCTACAAAGCACGGTTGGATTCTAGTTATTTACAAGCATGTTGAATCAAACCCCACAAATGCAGAGAACTTAGAAATACCTCTTGAATCTAAAGAATCAATGGAAAAGTGACACACTGAAACTCAACACTCTTTTAAATGAAAGGTCCTTCTCTCTTAGCATCAGCCTGCTGTTTCTCACAGAAAATGTTCCAAGTCACTCCATTGTCTCTGTTCTATTTTTTTTTTGCTGATCCAACAGAAACACCTGTACAGAAGACATTTGATGTTTTTACATGTCAATAATACCAGATATCTGCTCTATACTAAGATGTAAAAGAAAGAAAAGAAAAAATAAAAAAGAGGCACTACATCTACAGATAACCCTGATGACTGTTACCATAAGTTTTTAACATGAAGCAATGCCCCCTATGAGAACTTCTCTGGATCTGCTTATACCTTACTTGATGTAGTCCTTCAAATATGGGTGGATTCAAGTGGAAAATAAAATACTTTTTATGCCACATATATGTTATGATATAAAAATATCTACAGACATTTATATTTTCATATATAAGTATTAAAATTCATAAGCAAAAACAAAAGAGAAGAAAATATTTGGTCCCAAATTAAATTAATTTTAGATATGCAATTAATTGTATTGTTCAGGACTGTTTGGATTTAATGATAATTCATATTGTCCTAACATAAAATGTACTGTAAATTTGTGAGCCATGCAACTCAGTGTTTATGTGTAAATGTAATATAACATTTTACAGTGCATATGGATGAAGAAGGATGTATAAAACAATTTGGGCTCTCTCAGGTAATTTCCAGGTATTTTACATTGAAGTAAAGATCTCCATTGTTCACAAGCCCACAACAGCAGCAGTTTTGTGCTCATTTTCACAACAGGAAGTCTGCTTCTTTCATGGAATTGCCAAGGAGAAATTTTGCAGGATACACGTATTAATTAAAATACCCACCTTTTTATAGTGCACTCTTAAGGAAAGTAAAAATCAAATTAACAGATTCTTATTTAGGAGTGTAGTATATCTGGACTACAATTGATCCTGATTTTTACCATTAATGTTTTGATCTTGGTGTATTCATCTGCAGTAATCATCAGAATAACTGAACCACTAGATGCAATAATAATTAGTGTGATAAGCTTTCCAGTAAGGTTGACTATATTTCAGTAAAGACAACAGCAGACCAAATGGAAAAGCATTAGTACTTTACTGCTAAAATACTTCCTCATTTTACACAGGCACTCAAATACAATTTTTTGTTCATACAGAATGCATTTTGTTAGTTTATTCCGGGAAGTACTCATATTGTGATTTAGTCTGATTCTTAATAGGAAATGAGACTTTTAATACAGCTGTCAGAGGCCTTTTGATGCATGCTGCTGATTACACAGACTTCTGCAATGTCAAGAACAGAATTTTACTTACAGTATATTACATTTCTAGGGAGCGTGTATCAGCAGTAAATACAGTTGAATATACGTATAACCTTTTTCCTGTTGACAACTTTACATGCCCTCAATATTCAGTCACTCATGTAGTTAAGTGTAAGTAATTTTTACCATTATATGCACAGGTAGTACGCTTATTTCTCTCTATTTCTTTTAATATTTGGTTTTCTTTTTTTTTTTTTTGCTTTTTCCTGTATTTACACAATGCACTGTGAACTGAATATTAGGTGTTTATTTGAGGTATGTCTCCATCTAACGGCTTCAATGTGTACTGTACACTCAAAAGTGTCAGATCTCACAGGCGGCTTATTTTTTAGTTCAGTAAGATTACTATGCAGGAATATTTTGTGAGCTAGAATTCTTGGGCAAAACCTCATGATAAACTATCTTATAAACAACACAATGGCTCGTTATAGGTTTTCACTGTTATTATTGCTCCTCTTCGAAGAGTTTTCAGATTCTAGTAGGACCATATATGCTTCTCTTATAAATCAGCATTTCTCAAACTTATTTTAAGTTTGTGAGTGTGACTCAGTCTATTACACTCAAATTTGAAGCAGACAGGATTTTTGATAGAAAAAATGTATGTTACATGTTTTGGATGATACATGTTTTACACATCTTGTTGTCATTTCAGTTAGGTTTTTTTCCTCCATGTATTTATATATTTCTGTTAATACAATACAATTCCAACATTCTTAAAGTCTTGGCTACATCGAAATGTGCTAAAGTAAAAGAAAACCAAACTACAAATGAATAAAACTCTCACATGACTATGGGAATTTTTACTAGAAAATAATGTGATATTAGGTTATATAATCTTGACTATTTATAATAACCCCTACACCTGTCTAGTGAATCTTGTTGCCATGTAAATCTTTATGCAAATGCAAAAAAATTATTAAAACAGTCTTATACAAAAAAAAAATATTTTAGATGCCAGCAATATTGAAAGACTGTATTTAAAAAAAAAAAAAAAGTAGCGAAATTTAAATTGGAAAAAACTATTGGTTTGTAACAGATTTTTTAAATGCTGGACATATTTAGGGTGGGGTTTTCCTTTTAGCATTTTGGATTCAGGAGATCAAAACAAGCCATGATATTCCAATTCTGTATTGCTTTAGGGTTTGCAACTGCTACTGGAATGAGAACAGCCCCAGAAAGTTTTACCAAGGGGTTACTACATACTCTGATACTATATGTAAACGTCCGACATAGGGATTATGATTTCAGCAGGGACAGACTATTTTAACTGTAGCCCAGACAGCCACTTGGAGCACCATATTTTTCTGTTACGCTGCAGAAAAGAAATGCCTACTGCCCAATGTAGATATTTACATAGTGTACTGTAGGACTGTTGAATTGAATTGATGCACAATGCATTCAAAATATTTATAGTACCAACATTTAGTTAAATAACCTTTATGTAAGATT
>JAWWMP010000093.1:2971822-2991608 GCA_035047865.1 Dendrocincla tyrannina
CAGAGCAGGATAATGAGAAGTAAAATAAATCTTAAAGACACCTTCCCAAGCTCTAGCTCCTTCCCCCTAGGAAGAAGATAGGGAATCGGGGTTATGGCCAGCTCATCACAAGTTGTTTCTGCTGCTGCTCTGGAAGGAGAGTCTTCCCCCTTCTCCAGCACAGGGTCCCTCCCATGGGAGATAGTCCTCCATGAACTTTCCAATGTGAGTCCACCCCACAGGCAACAGCTCTCCACAAACTGCTCCAACATGGGTCACTCTTCTATAGTGTGCAGTCCTTCATGCACAACCTGTCACAATGTGGGTCCCCAACAGGGTCACAAGTTCTGTCAGAAAACCTGCTCCAGTGTGGGCTCCTCTCTCCATGGCTCTGCAGGTTCCTACCAGCCTGCTCCATCATGCATTTCCCATGGGTTCGTAGCTCTCTTTTGGACATCCACATACTCCAGCATGGGCCTCCTCCAAGAGCTGCAGGTGGACCTCAGAATCCCTCTGGTCCTCCATGGGCTGCAGAAGGACAGCCTGTTTCACCATGGTCTTCAACACAGACTGCAGGGGAATCTCTGCTCTGGTGCCTGGAGCACCTCCTTTCCCTCCTTCTTCAGTGCCCTTGGCATCTGCATAGTTGTTCCTCTCACATATTCTCATTTTGCTCTTTCCAGGCTGCAATTATATTCTGCACAATAACTTTGTATTTCCTTCTTAAAGATGTCATTATAGAGGCATTTATGATTGTTTCTGATTGGATTGGCTTTGGACAGTAGCAGATCCATCTTGGAGTCAATTGGCATTTGCTCTGCTGGACATAAGGGAAGCTTCTAGCGGCTTCTCACAGAAGCTGCCTATGTAGCCCCCATGACTCTCAAAACCTGGCCGCACAAACCCAATACACCCACACTGGAGAACTCTGTGGAAGACTGTCTTCTGTAGGAAGGACCTCACGCTGGAATAGAGGAAGAGTGTAAAGAGTCCTTCCCCTAGGGAGGAAGTAGTGGCAGAGACAATGTGTGATGAACCGACCACAGTTCCCATGGTCCTTGTGTACCACTGGAGGGAAGAGTGAATTTGGTAGTGAAGCTGTGCCCATGGAAAAAGGAAGGACGGGGCAAAGGTGTTTTAAGATTTGGTTTTAGTTCTCATTATCCTATTTTGATTTGATAGTCAATAAATTAAACTAATTTCCCCAAGCCAAATCTTTTTTCTCTATGATAGATATTGTCCAGTGATCTTAACCCCTGAGCCTTTTGTTCCATTTTCTCTCCCTTGTCCAGCTGCGATGACCAGTGATGGAGCAGCTTCGGTGGGCACCTTGTGTCCTCCCAGGGTCAAACCAGCACAATACACAGGCTTCAGGAGCTGGTCAGTATAAAATCACTGAATCATTTAGGTTGGAAGAGACCTTTAAGATCATCATGTTTAACCATTAACCTGCTGTGGCCAAGTGCACCACTAAACCATGTCCCTAGGTGCCATTTCTTTTAAATACCTCTGGGGATGGTGACTCCATCAATGCCCTGGGCAGCCTGTTCCAGTGCTTGACAGCCCTTTTCTTGAAGAAATTTTTTAATATTCAGTGTAATCTTCTGCTGGGGCAAGCTGGGAGCATTTCCATGCATGCACAGACAGAAAACAATAAGCAAAACACCACCATCAGAAACTGACCTTTTTTTTGAACTCCTGATAGATTAAAAAATATAGGAATGCAGTGTCAAAATGATCACAAGTATTTTAAGGTAAGTATGTAATTTTTGTATATCAGAAACCACATGACTACACTGAATACAGCTAAATGAAATTTCAGCCTCAGAATTCTTTTGGTCTCCTTTACCTTTATTAGAGTTTCCTTTTTTCCTACATGATTTCAGAATGCATAAGGCAATATTCAGAAGTTAGGGGTGTTTTGTTTTGATGTGGCATCTACAGCCAAGTAGCAGCAGTTAAATTTGGAAACTTGTATGAAAACTTTATGAGATGGTGTGCCATGAGTATCTTACCTTCCAATTACACAAGTATGGCTACACCTCTGTGCATCTGTACTGCCTAGAGCACTGCTCCTCAGGCTTTTGAAATCACAGACCATTTTAAGCTATCACATTTTCTTTCACACTATCACATATCTTTATCATCATACTTTTAAATACGTGCTGTAGATTTATAACTGGGTAGTATTAACTATGGAAAGTGACTACAAATCAAAGTATGAGAAATTGTGGTGTAGGGATTTATTATATAGCACTATAAAAGATAAGTAACAGAAGAAATACAACTTGAAACAAAGGAGGGCATATAGTGAAGTCAAAAAGAAAAGTATAAAAACATGTAGATGCAACAGACGTTTTGGAAAGTTGTATGTACTCCTCATGTTTTAAAACTGATCAACCCATGCAGTTACAAAAATAATGGCAGTCTCAAATTCTCACCAGATAATTATATTACTTCTTTCATTCCTGTTATTTTATTACATACAATGCAATACTACTAGCTAGTGTTCATTACTTGTGAAATAACACTAACATTGATGAGGTATAGTATCTTATACTAAATAAACATAGTTTTTGAGATACTTTCTTTAATATCATTTAAAATAACTCCAAAGCAAATAGTGTCAGAAGGTAGAGAAAAATAAAATTTTTATATTATATACATATATATGCATATTTTGCAACTACATCTACACATAGGTTTAGTTATGTCTCTCTATATTAATGGCAATTTTGTTTTTAAGAATAAAAAGACAACTGGTTGAGTTACTTCTACAATGTATTTTTATATTTGAATATACTGCTATTAGTTTTACAGAACTTCTTTACTGTGATGGCAATCTTTTTGTTGCTTTTCTTCTGCACACCACCACCATGAAATTGTCATTTGTATCCCAAGCAGAGCAAAAAACCCAAAACTAGTCTGTCAATAATCATGGATTTTTAAGCTCCCAAATGAAGTGTAAATGATGACTAGTAGAGAAGAAGAAAAGATTTACTCTCCTCATATTTCTGGAATTTCTATTTCAAATTTCTTCTGAAGAGTGATTTTTGTTCAACTGAATTTAAACATATAAACCAGCATAATTGAAAGTTGGTTTCTCAGAGATTGGGAGAAAAGTATGTCTTTCATGTTCCATTAGGGACAAGGATGCAGTCTTTTCCTCATATAATTCCTTTCAGGAAGAGGCATGTCTGAACACACAAAAACACATACAGAGGAAGAAGGGAGGGGATGTGGATACACTGTGCTGTACCCCTGCCAACCAAGTCATTTTTCATTTCAGCACCTATATACAAATGTTGGTGTCCTAGCACTCACACTGTGGTTTTTGTGTTTAAAAACCAGAAAGCTACTTCCCGCTCTTCCAAACCTGTAGCACCTGGGAGAAGTCATTTCAGTCATCAAGATTGTGACATGTCTGGAGAACATGCCATTTGCAATTGCTGGAATATAATTTACTCTGACTGTACTTACTTCAAACATCAGAAACCAAAAGCTTATTTCCTATGCTCTTGCTTCTCACAGCTCTATGAAGCCATGAAACCCCAAATGCTATAGAATTATTTTCAATGTCAATTTCTTTATCACATTTTCCAGCCTATCTATTTTTTAGCATCTGATAAGTCTCTCTGGGATCTAGTTATATCTCTGATAAAGAGCTGTTTGACGACTGCATTCTTGACACAAGCTTTCTGACACACATTTTATCTATATCACAAAAAGGGCTAAAACATATTTACAAGTATAGGTGTTCCCAGTATCATATTCAAACACACACACAAAGTAAGTGCACTTATGCGCTCATATACATACAACAATAAAATGTGATTTCCATAGGGAAATGCAAAACTTATTGTTAAAATGTCTGTCATCCATGCAAGAGAAACAGAAATGAGCTGGGCATTAAATTTGCATACAGCCCCAAGCACAGAGGTTCCTGCATGTGTAGTGTTTTACTGTTCTTGAAGATGGGCATATCTGGCAGGGAGAGTGTGTCAGGATTAGCTTAGAAAAAACACCCACAAGGAGGTAATTTGAAGACATACTGAGAATTTGCCACAGTATGTGAAAATAAACATTAAACCCACTGCAAACTATGCACACAAAGTTACTACAAACATTATGTCACACACCAGGGGATAATCTATTTCAGCTAATTAACACACAACCACATGAAACACTGACAAGTGGTTGGCACTTAGGATTGATTTAGGTCTTGCATAGCTTAGACTTGGAAAGAAAAGGTCTTTTTAAACATTCAGACAGATAAGAAAGAAAACAAGAAAGGTAGAATTAACATAGTTGCGGTATAAACAGGTTCAGATTCACTTGATGGATTAGTTTTCTAGTGAAGAACAAGACAGCATAAAGATGCTACTCTTTTTTATCAAAAAATAACCAAAAGGTACAGTCCCTTTTGTGATTTTAAATCTGCTTTTGACAAAGTCTGAATTAAGAGCCTCTGCTTCAACTTACAAACAAGATTTATTTTACTCAGTAGGTAAACCTGTGTAAATAGAGTGTGTCTCCTACCAATAACTCTGGCTGCTGAGGTAGAAGTTACTGTGACTTAAAAATCCCGGTAGAAACCAGATGGGCATTACACTGCATATCATTTTTATTTTAAAAAATTACATAATCAATATGTGAAAACAACTGGGCCTGAAACCACCTAGCATAAGACAACAAAATCTCTCGCTTCCTTATTTTCTTCTTTTTTCCACAACCGGATTTTCTTTTCCGTTTAATCTTTCTTATTTTGAGAGAAAGCATGATGCCATTTCATAACTTCTATTTTCTTAACACTCACTCAAACACAGAGAAAATAACTCATTGTATGAAAAATGGGACATGAAAGCACATCTCCAGATGTTCACAAATACACCTCTTATGAAGAATGTTTACTACTCTTAAATACTAATTGAAATTATTCCAAAGATCTCATACATTTCTAGACTGTGTACTTGAGTCCAGTTATTTCATGAACAGTTCACAGATACTACTGAAGAGTAATAAAAGATATATAACTGGGAAAAAAAAAAAAAAACAACAACAAAAAAAAACAACTGAAGATGGCTCACACATCCACAAAAGGTTTAAGCAAGACTGCAAAGCAAGGAAATTGAGGAGGGGTCACAGAAGTATCCAAGGAAAACTGTGGTATCTGTATCACTTTTGGGGTGTGTCCAGCTAGTGTAGACTTGCGCACGTCGCACTGCTCAAAAAAGAATGGCTACAGAGGCATGGCTAGAATCTGAGCCATGTCTTCAGGCATCTCCATTTCGCCTATTAGCATTGCACACAGAATCTGACACTGAGTCTCTGATCTTACCAATAGCATGGACAGGGAGGATGGGGTTGACTTCAGGAGTGGGACCTCAGCAAATGTCAAAGTATCATGTGTACTTGTGGTAAAAGCAGAAGGCAATAGGACTACCTACTGAATGAAAGTGTGAAACAAATATAAATTCTGCCAGCCCTCCTTAAATAAAAATAATGTCTTCCAACATAGACATGCAACTCTGAAACATAAAACTAATTCCCTACGTCCAAAGTGTCAAATTACAAGAGTTCAGTAAGTCGAAACATTGAAATATACAACCAGAGTTTGTAACTTTTGGAAAGCACTGAATGAATTAAAAGGTCTTTATCACAGTTAGCCAACAAGAGTTATGAGGCTCTGACCTTAAGTGCCAGTCATCACCTAGGGTGCAGGCCCTTAGATATGTAAATTCTGTTTCGGAAACAGGATGATTTCCAGATGGTCAGGAGGAACCAGCATCCAGCTAAAACCCATCTGAGGTAAGATGAGGGAATTTGTGTTTGGGTGACACCCTAGCAATGTGTATTCCTTACTGCATTGGCTGTGATGTCCAAAACTGTTATCAGAGCAAGCAGGCATTTTCTCTGACAGTGAGTTGACTGCCATTTTCTATCTGCAAAGTGCCTTCAATGGTCTAACAGCAAACAGTGTGAAACTGCATCCACTAAGCTTTGGTCCAGCAAATTCAGTCCATCAGAATTCGAGCCAGACTTGATCATCCGAGGTCAGGCAGAGACAAAACTTTGACCTCCTGTTCTCAAATTTGGGATCATTGCTAGACAGCTACTTGGTTTTGCCATTAACATCTTGCACTTCCTGTCCCTCTTTATATAATTTCTAATAAATATTGGCATTTTCTCTTTTCAGAAAAGCTGACATATTCATTCATCATAAACAGTCTGAGAAAAAAAAAAGCGCAACAGAATGGGTGCTTTGCCATTTGGGTCATTACTGCTAACAATGTGGAGTCAAAAGAAGATTCTGTGGTGAAGGGATGAAGGGGAACAGTTAGTACTCATCCCAGTAGGAGAATAGAATAAGTTAAACTAAACTTTTTAGTGGAAGGACCATTTGATCTTCCCAGTAAAAGAGGATGTTTCACATTATATATAAAGAGAAGCAAAGTTTAAAACTATAAAGATCAATTTTGGAAAGGCTCTTTCTGCTAACAACTTTACTATTAATCATGATTACCCTTAAGTTACCTAAAGAGTGCAGTTATTTCTGCATCTATGGGGAGACGTTTTATTTGCAAAAAATAAAACTTTACTGACTTGGGTATCAGTCACTGACTGATGGCAGAAATTAACACATGTCACTTCAGAGTAAAATTATTCTGCTCTAGTCTGTGAGGAGAACAAATTCTAACATTGTAGTACTGTTGACTGGCTTTCTTTTGTAGACTTCAGATTAGTTAAAAGTTTATTAAGTATCCAGTGAAAGATTTTAAAAGCAGGAGCACAAGATTTATTATTTAAATTCACTCAAAAAAAGAAAAAAAAAGATAATTTTAAGATGTCTTTGGTGAGATTACATCTTGGCACCCTCAAGACAGATGATAACTTCTGCACAAACACCGTGGATCAAGGAAAAATAGGGTAGAAGTGGTATAAGAAAAGGCTTTCACACATCAATTTGCCACAGACCTGTAAGGTCTGTAATATTTCCCAATTAACCTGTTTGCTGTTTTCCATATAGTTGAATATTTTGCAGCAGCGATTCTTAGATAATAGACTTCTTAAAACAGATGGGTTAAAAAAAAGTCTGGTGACCTTCATTTTATGAAGGCAAAATTAACTGGATAAGGTCCAGTTATTTCAGAGAGCAAAAAGCCAAAAACAGAGCCATATTTACATCCCACTATAAAACAATCACACCAAGATCAAATATTTCAGATCACAAAGAACCAGTCGTAAGCCTCTCCAGTTCTTTTCTCTTGGATCTTTATTTCACCAAAGTAAAACTTCAGACAACAGCATCCCAACAGTAGGAAATCAAAATCCCTTTCTTAGCTTGGACAATAAACATAAATGACAGAAATGCATGTGGTAGTAGAAACCCAGCCACAGCTTTTCTGATGTGAGGAATCCAGAAAGCAGTGACTTCTGGAACTTGTTAGAACCTGCCTAAATGAATTAAAGTGTCATTGCTAAAACATGTCATTCTTTCTTCCCTAAAAGAATGATGTCATGGTCAATCTGTCCTAGCAATCTAGTCTTATCAATAAAATACCTAAAACTCGATAAAAAAATGGTGTAAGCAAGTGGAGAATCCAACACAGGCAAAATTTTGATGTAAAAGTAGCTGTATGAGAGCAGAATTCCTCTGTGAGTTTTTCATATCATACAACAAAGTACTTCAATAATGTTTATCCGTGTCAGATTTCAAAATGAAAAGCACATTAAAAGTTGGACTACAATACTTCACGAAAACTTATGATTGCATTGCTGTTTTTTCCTTTGAAAATTTAATGCTGTGTCTTGACAGTGACAAATCACATGTTCTTTGCTCCGTGGACCTTTCTGATATTCTTCCCCAAGGAAAGGAGCATTTCAGGTAAACACATTCACATGTACTGAGTCTGCCCTTTACTGAAAAAGAGTTTGATCTAATTGCTAGAATGTCATCATAGAACATAACATCTTAAAATAGATTACCAGGTAAATTTTAAATTAGTTCAAACATTGAAAATGGCTGGTTTTCCTAAGATACTATGCCTAGGATATTGATATCTGTAAAATGCAAGTTTTGCACTGCTGCCATATAACATGCCCAGTGACAGCTATGTAGTATTTATCTTCTGAATGACTCCTTAAAACCAATCTGTTCACATAAAGAAAAAAAAGCTAAAAAGAGAAAACAGGGTAGAAAAAACTCAAATTGCACTATAGCAGTTTTAGCATAAGTTTATAATGAGGTAATATTTTATAGCCCCACTTGAGAAATTTTCTTTAAAGTTTAAAGGAATCTACCATAGAGGCATATAAGTGTATTCCTTTGTAATCTTTCTGCCACAGATCTCAATAGATTTCTACCTACTGCTATCTAACTCTGAAAAGTTAAAAAGGATAACTTAGAGCTTTTCATCCAGACAATCAGTTAAACAGTTTCCTGCCATGTTTTGTGTAGCCTTATTTTACAACACACTGAGAATAGAAAGAAAGGGAATGCAATATGCAGAGAAAAACCTACCAGCCATGCCTATACACCTTTAGTTTTTCCTTGCTACATAAATTGATACCTCTGTATGATCTGCATATAATATACCAGACATGAAGAGGTGCATTACTGTGAGGGTGTGACAGGAGAGCAAAAAAACCCAAAACTATTACTAAACCAAGATTTTTTTATTGTGTAGATGGAGTAGACTCCTCACACTAATATTTTTTCTTCTCTGGTGTATACAAATATATGCTTTGCTTTAACAAGAGTTAGACACAATGGGGTCCTTCTTTTGGATTCCTGGTCCCTGAGCTGGAAAATTATTCCCTTGTCTAACGAGTCATTATATGAACATTTTCTATAGACAGAAGTGGCTTTCTAACTTGGACACTGACAAGACAAATTTAAGCAGGGCCTTCACAAAAAAGTCAGCTTCACCATTTGCCAAGGCAAAACAACCAATAAAGAATACTCTCTTCTCAGGGTTTTTTTCAATGCTTGGGTTCCTGTAACAATTTGAAAGTTGAGGAGGTTTGTATTTAAAAAAAGAAAAAAAAAAAACACAACCCCCCCCAAACAAACAACAAAAAACCCACAACAGCAAAAAAAAAAAAACCCACAACCACAACAAAAAAACCCACAACCAAAAAAAAAAAAGCCCCCAAAAACAAAAACCCAACTCAAAACAAAACCCAACCCAGACAAAGAGTGGCTTGGTGCATGTGGGAATTCAATCTGTGCCTCTCTCATCCACAAAAATATGCCTTCTATTCTAGCAAGAAATGGAAAGGCTGGAAACTCCCATGCTGATAGTCCTGATCTTTTCCTGCTGCTACAGTGAGTCAAAGGTTAGTTCCCTCCTACCTGCATCACACTTTGCTTCTTCTAATAGACAATCAAGCATTCAGACAATAGAATTAAAAAACAGCTTGCTCATGGGAGGCTCTCTGGGACATTCAGTGTTCCCTTCTCAAATATCCCAGTCCAGCACACAGACAAAGTCATTATTTTGCACATTATAACAAGAGCTCTGTATGGATTATTTTCTTGTTACACCCTACTTACTGATTCTTACTAAAATTAAACACAATCTTAGTAAAATCAAGTAAATGTCAACAGTTTTATTCACCACACTGCAATCATGGCTAAGAATGATAACTGCATCTTCTTTGGTAAAACTTCCTAAGAAAAAAATAATAAATCTAGAGACATTCTGCGTTATGTGACTCTGAAGAGTCACTCTGAAGGAAAACAACGTGCCGTTTTAAGAGATAGTATGCTATCACTGGGTTCTAGAAATGTAAGCAATGATATTATGAAGTACATATGGAAATGGAAAAAAAAAACGAAAAAAGTTAAACTCTAAACATTATTTGCAGAACAATTTTCTATCTGAGCTGCTTTGGATTTAAAAGTAATGTCTACATTAAATGTTTTTGATATTGCATATCAAAGTTGAAAAGGCAGGTAACAGCAGCACTGGTAATGTGCCACCTTCCCAGCACTGACAGCAGGGTCAGGATTGCCCTGGGGGGACCTGATTCTGCAGCGCAGTGGTTTCAGTGAAACTCTACCACCACCAAGTCAGTAGCCAGCAACTCTAAGGTCAGCTGCTGCTTGGTATAAGCTATGGATCAAGCCCAGAGTGAGATAGATGAACAGAGTTTGGTTAAATTAACAGAGTTTACCTTACTCAGCTGATAAAAGAGACCAGTAGTGTCAGGTATTTTGCAGAACAGAGAAGAAAGTTTGAAACAGAAATGCAGAATTATGCGGACAGTACATGAAAACAAATAATTACGAGAGAACATTGTATCTCTGAAGTTTCTCATGAGAGTGATCTGCTGTTTTAAGATCACATATCAAAGTCTGAAAATTATGCATATATTACTAGTTACATTTAGAGATCTGCACCAGTAAAGATTTCTCCACTTAAATAGTAATTGTCTCTCAGCAAAGGCAATGATTTTTGTGTGATGCAAGGGTGCTACCTAGAGGCTTAAGTGGACAATGACACGCAGAGAAACAGGAAAAAGGATCCTATTTCTATGAGGAAATAGGACAGAACTAGTATTTTCACTAAATTCAATACCTGTTAATTTCAAGCTAAGGAACACGTTTTACCAAAACTTTTTAAAATCCATAATATCAAATATTTTTATTCTAATAACTTAATTCCAAATCTTACAATGGTGTCAGTATTATTCTGTTTTTATTTAAATCATTTACTGTATTATGAAAATAGTCTTTCTTTTTTAATCAGCAAACATTAAATACGCTGTATGATTCTCTGACACACATATTTCAGGCATATTTTCATTGACAAATAAACTTGGCCATAACTATCAAAAGATCACATTCAAAAATCACAATTAATGCTTGGTCTTGCAAATACAGAAAGCTGAAAGACAGAAAGTACTTTCACCATATTAAATCTGTCCCTATCCTATATCTCTTGTATAAAAAATGCTTCATTCAATACAGTGCAATGGTACTTAGCCTAAAAACAACAGTATATTCAATATGTTTGAGATAATGAAGAGATGCTTGGGAGGATGCATTAGCCTAAGGGCATGCTTTTTCTTTTGTGCATCTTTTACACATTTTTCTCTCCCCCAGGCAGGTCAGATATGGCAAATACCTATGCATATGTGTAAATTTACTCTTGGAGACAGCCTTAGTGATTTGAATTGAACTTAATGATATGAATTTAAAAGTATAGGCTCAGTTTGTTAACTTCTAGGAAGAAAGGTGTGCCCACCACCCTGCAGACATCACTGCAGTATATATCCAGCAGATAATGATAACAACAATAGCAGAAGCATTCTCTTGCGTATATCTTCAGCTAAGACTTAGGCAAGCCATAAAATTCAGAAGTAATACATTCTGCCTTTCAAAAAATTCTGGCATCTTTCGTTTCTGTTTTGAGAGGGGAACTTTCAAAAGCAATATAAAAACTGAAAATAAAAAGGTAAATAATATCAAATTGATTTTATATTATAAAACAGAGTAATAATTAACAATATTTTTCCTTTCAGATATATAATTGAAAGGCTGTATTTCTAGTATGTGTAGTGATGAAAGGACAGCACACTTACACATGTTAATTGTGTAAGTTTTAAAATTACTGCCATGCTATTAGAGGGGGAATTCTTAAACAATACCTTTTTTGTGTTCATTTGTCCAAATCTTAAATTTGCTTTAGGGAGTAAATGTCCACATAAATTTTTATTTGTATCAAACAATTAAGACATTCAAAATTAATTATCTTATGAGTTGAAAAAGTCACTTAGTTTACTGTCTCAGTTGAACAGATAATCTAGATTAAAGCACTTTTCTGAAATAACTAGGGTACATTAGTAACTAATTCCATCTTGGTTAGAAACACTAATACAAATTAAAGAACCACAATATAAGCTTTGGTCTAAACTAAAAGAAAAACCCCTTAAAAAATAAATGGTATTGACGTATGCCATAGAATTAAATAAAGAAGTGTTCAGACAACAAAACAGATCTTTTACTTTATTCTTAAGCAACTAAAATACCTCTTAAGGACAAGATCCTATTGATATTGTTGCTGATTTGAAATTCAAATGTTTTTGCAAAATGTTCATTTATTTATGATTTTCAGATGAAATTTCAAGGATAGTTTTACCAAAACCTATCAACTATTCTTTTTTTTTTTCTTTTTATATATATATATATATTTGTAAATTGGGGGGAGAAAAAAGAATTCTCATTAGAGCAATTATATTCTACATATAATAATACAATTACATCACAATAAAATGAGCTCAATTCTATTTTAACTAGGAAGATAATCCTTGATCGTTTGTAATAGAAATGTCTCATTACAATTAAAATGTTCAGAGTACATTTAAATGACTGTTGAAGTGAGAACCACACAAGCTGTAGCAGGATATTCAGGACAACTTCAGTGTGAAATTAGTATTTAATTAATTTTAAAATATTTTATGCCTCCTATATAGTTGTCTGTAATTATTTCAGGTAGCCTTTCCCACTAATTGAACTGATTCATATTTTATTCAGTTCTCCCAGTTTTTAATTGCATCAAAAGTCTGTGAGCAGGTAGCGATAAAATGTTCATGGGTAGCTGGATAAATAATAGTAAAGGGAAAAGGTCCTACTAGCTTTCACATTAGGATAACTAAGTTTTAAATTATATGCCCAAATCCTTTTATTAATTACTTCCCTGTGACAGACTAATGCATCAACACATAATCCCATTTTGGTGCTTTCTAATATTTTAGATGCAAAGACAATTTTTTTTCCCTTGCTAGATTTTCTTAACTGATAACCAATATTGAATTCTTAAAAAAAATGGGGATAGCATATGTCTATAATCCACCCGAGTTTCATGACAGAAGGAAAACTACTGCAAAAATATTTCTAATTAGGAAAAAAATCAAAATGATTCAGTCACATGAAAATATAATTCTTAATTTTGCTGCATGTATACACAATATATGCAATTCCAACTTCTTAAATCTAACTGCTATTACATAAAACATAACTCACTTAGGTGAACATTTTCACCCTGCTATAGTATTTCATGTGAATCCTAAAATTCATTTCTGCTTTGAATTGCTAAAACAGTATTTACATAAAATTCCTCCAATGAAAATGGCTATTACTTTTTTTTCTTTGTAGTTTCCTCTGAAATGTTCACAAAGTTCTTCAAAACACCAATCAAAACTGAAAAAATAAAATAAACATTTCCTTTATGAAATCTTGATGACCTTTGCCATTTTTCACTATTTAGAAACCCATAAAAGAATAAATAACATATATGACTCACAAATTATAAATTATGAAAAATAATCTGGAGTAGAATGCTATTCTAATGCAAAAATACAGATTACTTGTCATTAACTAATAAAGCTTATTCTTACACATCCAATATCCCATTTTCTTCCTTCACGTCGGGAAACTTAAAATGACTTTTAAATTGTATTAACTTTAAAAAAATGCAACTATTATAAAAATAAACACTGAAAGTGCTCCAGAAATAATCCATTATTTTTTAACTAATTTATATTTTATATTTGACAATCAGTTCTAAAAATCAAAATTAAGCAGAGATGAGACACAGCACAGAGCAGATAGTCCTGTACTTCAGAGGTAAGTGGGGGTGTTGGTTCTACCTTCCAAGACCTTAAAATTTTCTTGAAGAAGTGCCATCTTTGTAATTGCAGGGCAGATAACAGAACTGAATTAGTCAATAACCACATTTTAGAGCCTTATTTTAAAGCACTCCTCCTGCATTAGAATTCTTCAGGGTTTGGAGTTTACTTTCTTCTCTGTAACTTGGGGGAGGGTAATATTTCAGATTTTTAACAGAAATAATATGAGAAATAATGGATGTCTGCAGAAAATACAACTAATACAAGCCTCAGAGTACAGCAGTGCACTGTCATCAACTGTCGAGGGGTTATCTAAGAAAAACTCTGGCTGGTGATGCAGATGAGAATTCACTACACTCCCTGACTGGCAAATGACAGGATTACTCAAACCAGAGATAAACCAAGATGAGTTTTATTTCCATCCAGAAATCACAAACTTCCTGCTCAGCCTTTTGCCTTCCCTGCAAATAGTGAACTCAGTGCTTGTGGACAATGCTGAGAGAAAAATATCAGCAGGAATGCTACTGATGTTTATAAAAGTAACTGCTGTATCTCTCAGTACTAGTTTAAGTGCTGACTTTTTTTACATACCCTTTTTGCTCTGCCTATGCCAGAATCTCACCAACTTTGACTCAGTCAAGGGGAGACACCTGATTTATAACACTGCTAACTACAGCTCCTAACTATCTTGAGCTGTGAGAAACAGTGGAATGATTTAATTAAAATAATTTAATTTAAATTAGGCATATTAGACATAAGTGAAGAAGGAGAAGGGTGAGAGCTGTGATCCGGAGGCAATGAAGCATACTAACCAGAGATTCCCAGGTTCAGATTCCAGGTCAGATATGCACTCTCTGCTCCCAGCTTCAGCCAAGAGTGTGCCTGAAGGTGGTTGCTGCTGCTTTTGGGAGAATTGAGGAGCAGGCTTACGTGTCAGGGAGGATTAGCTACATTGTCACTCACTAATGACAGCTGCCAAATAATTAGAAACCACATTAAGTTCTTTACTGCTGCTAATCAGCAAGATCAAACTTCTACAACTGGATTGGATTTTTTTCCATTAAAAAAAATTAAAAACAAAATTAAAAAAAAAAGAAAGGGAGAGCAAGAACACATAGAAAGTAGTTTGCACATTTGCTGCCTAATCACGATGTAAGGCAGCAAACATACACATAGTTGTAAAAATGAACTTCAGAATAAAATATTCAATTGATTTGGACTAGCCTAAACATTATCATTTCTAACAGCTAAGTTTTCCTATGCGTAGAGGACAAAGGTTCTAAGCAATATTATTTTATTCTATTACATGCTGATCATCAAGATTCAACCAACAAAAGAGAAATGGCATTTAAGCATTTTGAATCATATTCTTCAAGAAGGTGGAACTTGAGAACAGGAAAGTTCTCTACATTTACTATGAGAAACCAAAAAAACATTTGCAGAAAAAGATCTGAGTAGCTTTTGCCATAGCCATTCTCTGGCTAAACTGTTGCTCAAGGCAAATTTGGTATGTTGACTTTTGGGAAACCTGCAATATTGCCATATTCTCCAAATAGACAGAAAGATTACTTCTTTAAGACTACCATTGAAGCAAATTCAAAATAGATGGTTAATGGTAAAGCTGTAGTGAATGTTTTTTTGTTGGAGGAGCTGGCTTCAGTTATTGTTTATTGAGGGGGGAGGGTGGGTTGAGTTTTGGGGTGTGGTTTTTTTGGTGTTTGGTTTCTTTACATAACCTATGACTTTGAAAGGCCGATGGTTACCCAGCCTTTTAATGGCTTTAACAAACCCTTACTTCTGCCTCATATTCTATACAATGTAGACTCTGTTTGCACCCAAGCAGGACTAAATTACAGATAAAGTTACAGCAAATTTGTTTTCTCAAAAAAGCAGTGAGGCCTAACATCCTTTCAGTAATAACAGGCTTGCTTTTAATTCAGAAGTAGAACTGGAATAATTTTCCCTCAGAAAATACGACAATGGAGCTGTTCTTGCAGGGCTCAATGGGTCATGGCTCAGCTTGCAGGTGCTCCGGTGGAGAGGCAAGAGGGTGCCTGACCCGGGTCAGGAGGCCAGACTGTGGTGGGTAACTCCAGACTGGTTCACCATTCATTGGATATGGCTGATAGAGCTCTCCACTCTGAACAGAAGCATGCTCTAGATAATCAGTAATTTATAGAGATGTATCTTGCTATACTGATGGAATCAAGGTAGCTAATAAAAACTTGAAGCACCCTTTGAGCAAAGTTGAAGTGTCTTAAAAGGTTAAATCCCCATAAATCACACCCAAAATGATTCTTGAATGTGAAAAGAATACATCATAAAGGCCTACCAGCACAGTAAAGTTATTTTCCAAATGCTCCAATTAAGAGACCGTGGTAAAGAAATAACTTCTTTAATGTGTTTCACTGGAGTTGTGTTAAAGAAGCCTAATATTCAGTATTAGAAGCACTATTCAGATTAATGGGAAGCTGTAAGGCCATGAAGACAGTGATATAATATAGAAACAAAACTCAAACAAAGCATTAGTTACCTCTACTGTAAAATAAATCCAATACATGTTTGCTTGCTACAATACTGTGATACTATTCCTAACTAATGAAAATCAAGAATATTTAAAGAATAAGCATTAAGTGCTGTTAATGTTGTCTTATGCTGGTAATCAATGTCTTGGAAAAATTATATTGTATTTTATATATTAATACTATGATGTTCTTATTAACTCAGAATCCCTCTACTAACACAGGTTCTTTTAGCAAGTAATAATACGGCAGCAAATATTAAAAATACCTACTTTTAAATTTAAGTCACTTTAAAAGAATAAGTATCTGATGGCATTACTTTTTCTACTAGATAAAACAGCAAATAAAATACTGTATACCAAAAAAAAAAGTTACTCAGTTTTTCTTTTATAAGAAAAACAGGCTTAAATAAACATTAACAGTATCCCTTACAGTACTGATCACCCATCTTCAAAGGAATTAGCTGGGTTTAATTATTAAATTAATAAAGAATTCATTTTTCTGAAAAATGGAGAATTTGCCATTCAAAAATTGAAATTGAAATATGTGCACCTGTGCCTTCTGGTCTGAGATAAGGAAGACATTTCTTCTCTGCCTTTTAAATGAGCACCAGAAAGAAACCAAGCAAGAACAGAATCATACAAGCTGACTTTATTAAGAGGAGAGTAGTCCAGAAAAGACCATCTCAAGCTAAACAGACATCATGCACTGGTATATTTTAAAAAAATGAGGAGAAATATAAGAAATCAAATCCTAATGAATTTCTTATGCCTGGCAGAAAATACACTGTGCCTGAACCTTAATCAAATGACATTTTTTTAAAAATGCACTCAACTTCCAAAACCAGCCTGTCATTCTCCTTGTTACTTGTCATGGTTTAGGGATGATACTCCCCAATTCAGTGCTCCCACTGAGACACTCCAAACCATGCACTGCTTGACTGTTCCTTCTCTCTTCCCATTCTTCCTTCCCCTGATGGAGAGGAAAACTGGAGGCACAAAAGGTGAAGATCACAGGTTGAGATAGAAACAGTAATTAGATAAGAAAACAAACAGTGACAGCAGCAATACTAAGGACATAGGGTACAAGAAAGAGGTGAATGATGCATCTGGAAACAGCAATACCCAACCACTCCCTCCATCACACTATGCTGACTCAGAAGAGATTCCTCCCTGGAAGATACTCCTTTCTCCTCACCTCCATCAATGATATGAGGTTGTATAGAATAACCACTGGGTCCTAGTCATGCCCCCTCCTGGCTATTGCAAAAATTAACTCTTTCCTGGCTGGACACAAGGGTACTACTAAAGTAGATATTTACCTTCAACTTAACATGTTTATCCCTCAGGTTATAACATAAAAGAAACATACTGAGTGCAGAGAATCACAGATATGCATCAATGTAAGCTTGATTTTGTTTTAATAATAACTTTCCCAAGTATACAGAGCCACTTCCTGTAGTGATGAATGCAAAATATGTATTCTGTACATCAAAACAGAATTAATTTTATTCATTTTTGAGCATAATTCTTTAATACCTTTTTTTCTTTTACTGGGGTTAGGAAGTGTCTACCTCCATTCATTAATGAGCAGTGTCTGCCTACAGAGGCCAGTCAATTAGAACTGGCACATCTAATCACAGCTATTATACAACTGTAGGATGAAAATCATGTCTCTTATTCAGCCAGTGTTGCACACTAATTGTCCAAGAAGTTCAAACTACATAATACAATTTTTAACGGAACACTTTGTAGTGCTAATAACAGCTGTGAGAGCAGAGGTCAATCTCAAATAAACAAGACTCATGTCAATTTTTTGCTTTTTAAAGTTAGTGGGGTCTTCGTAGAGTACTTGTATCTCTGGAAAGCAGTTAGATTTTTGTAGCTTCAAAGCTACAGTAATTGTGCAAATGTCATTTATGGAAATGTACAGACTCAAAGATCTGCCATGCAGTTGTAAGTCTATTCAGTCATTTGGCTTACAGTTATTTATCTTTCTTCTATTTAGTAACAACTGTGGTCACATTAGTTATCTCAACTGGATAAGTATTAATACTTATTCTTGAATAAATACAATCTCCCAGTGAATCCAAAATAAAAGATGCATTTAAATCATGCCTCCTTATTTATTGCTAAGTATTAAACAGATTTGGAGTTAGCAACATCTATTATTTTTCTTCTGAAATGTAAATAAGCTAAAAATAAAAAATGTTGCTTCTATCACATAAGTGACTATGACGTTTACCGGCCTTTTACTTCAAGGTCAACTGAAAATCTCCTTTCCTGCTGAAGTTAAATCACTTATGCAACACGGTAAAAATTTGACATTCTTTACACACTCTTTCACATATTAAAATACTATCTAGACAACATCTTTGAGACAGTTTTTGATCCTTTTTATATTGCCATGACCAGTAAAAGAAGTTACTGTGCAAGACTGAAAGCACACAGGCTTTACCAGTGATGTGACTGAGGCTACATGAGGATGCTATTTCCCATATGAGTCATCACTCAAAGATGATGAAAAAGTAAAATATCTTATAAGCCAACTATGTGAATTACTTAAGTCATGAAAATTTAAATGGATAAGATACCTACAACTGTAAAATAGCACCTCGGGGAACCCGAGGATGATAGGGTATACAATTACCTTAGAACACCATTACTAAATAATTAACCAAAATCAGTATCACTGATGTCTAAATTCCTTCAAGTGCAGCTTTTCATTCAGGACAGTTTTGAACATTCAAGTACAAATACATGATGCAATGCAAGCCCTCTACACACAGATATCTGTGATGGGTCCATTCTGCAACTTTCCCAGTAACACCGGGCAGTGGAGGATTGCCTTATACATAGCTTGGGTTGTCAGAAACATACTCCAGAGTAAGATTGCAACTCACGCAAATTGGCTGCTCAGATTTATAGTCACATCACTGCTTTAACAAGAAATCTAAAACTGTATTCAGAACTTTTTAGGTAACTCTAAATACAGGAGAGTAACTAAAAGCTTTTGTCAATTTCTAGTTTTTCATCAGCCACGTTTTTGTGGATAATGAAATCCTTTCAGAATACTAAAAATACCTATTCTCTCAGGATAATAGGTGCGAAGAATGGTCTGGTAATGAAGGGAAAAGTCCAAGACTTGGGATACCATTGCTCTATTCTGCTATTTCTTGTTTCAGAAATCACAAAGTAAGGAAAGTAATTCCCCACACTGCATAGGTATATTTGAGATTGAACACCTTAAGATTATGAGGAAACTCAGAATGGAATCTAGTTAGGTACCTAAAATATGTATGCAGCTAAAATAAACACCTAAGGAAGCAATTAAAGTGCCTAAAGGTAGAGCTGGTGCCATTTTAGACACCCTTGGGTGGGCACCCCAACTCACCTGAATGATGATGGCAGAAATGACAGAGAAACTAAGGCAGACACATGTTGGAACAGCAGCTGAGCAGCACAGCTCTATATTACTGAAAATAGCACCAGATCTGTGCTTGGGTAACGAATCTTACTGTTTGGCTAGCAAGTATGCATTCACTCTGTGAACAAAGTCAAATGAAAGTTTCTTTTAAAAAGAAAATCAAATACTAAAAGAAGCTTTTTACAGATATAAATATTTCCCAGTCTTTCTTTGTGTCAGATAGA
>JAWWMP010000093.1:3000633-3013528 GCA_035047865.1 Dendrocincla tyrannina
TCCCTACACACGCTCTTCCGATCTGGTATGTCAGGTGAGTGAAACTTACAGACAGCAATGGTATAGCAACTTTGCCTAGAAAGTCAGCACTTCGATCACGGTCTTCATCGTAAACTGTCACTTCAAGCACTGAGTGGATGTCTTTTATATTACTATAAAGGAAGTAGTACACACAGTAGAGAGAAGTCACTTACACCAGTGGGTACCAAGAATGAAAGTGTGAAATGTTAGCACAAACATATCCATCTATTTTTCCGAACCATGAAGAACAGACTTAAGTAAATGAGGTCTCCCAGTGTATAACCAAAATGCTAAGGGCTGCAGTGATTGCACTCTGTCTCTCTCTTTCTCTCTCTCTCTCCCTCTTTCTCTCTCTCTGAAAGACTTTACCAGCAGACGTTTTCTGAAGGATGTTGCTTAAATCTCCTACATAGGGTTTGTGCTGTATTACCTTCAAGGAGCAGCACTGGGGGATTTACAGCCACCACTAACAGGGCTAAGAGCTTTTAAAGGCTATCCCTTATATACTGCTGCCATTGCTGCAATTCTCACTGCAAATGCTGTGAAATCTGTAGGCTTGTAAATGGAAATAATTATGATCTGCGAGAGCATATCCTTGCACTGAAAGTAAACTCTTTATTTCTGAAATCCTTCCTTGATTACAAATATACAAGAGTCATTACAATAAATAAAGAACCCACAATAGGAAACAATGCATTTCTTTGCTACTACTGAGGCAAAAAAGACTGCAAGCTAAACACTCCACTGCCATGTGCTAGAAATGTCACTGTACATTGTAAACTCTTGAGTGAAAGATTCATATTCATTATTTGGAGAAAAAAGAATTATTTGAGAGAACTCGTTTTTGATCAAATGGCTGATTCAGCAAATACAAATACAAGCAAAGCAGTTTAACTTCAGTAAAACATACACCTTCAGATGAGGGATTTCTAGCCCAAAAATTACTTAGCAAATCTGGGGCTAAATAAAATATTCAAGGCCTTGCAGGCCTTTAGAGGTTTTCTATTTCATTCCTGATTAGTCTTTTTGTCCTGTAGAAAACCAGGCAATTCCTTGGGCAGAGAACACTGCCAAGCATTAGAGGATGATTAGTTATTGGCTCTATTAGTATATAATTAAAATAAATTAATGAAGAATTTAGCATGGTTTTGTAGATACAGAAATGAGGAAAACAATAACAAGCTGTTGAAAAGTGCAACTATTGTGAGATTTTTTCTTTTGTTCTGAGTTCATTCCTGAGAGCTCACTGCAGGTCAAGAAAACCTACGGATGACACAAATATATGAGTGACAAATTTAGAAGGGAAAAAACAAAATTAAAATCAGACTGAATTTTGAGATCAAGCACAAAATATATCATTTTCATTTATGATAAAGTGAAGTAAGTGTACACAAAGCTAAAGCTTCTACTGGTTTTGCAAAGGATTTGTTGCTGATTTCAGCAGCAGTGAGACCTGTAAGAATCAGTTTTTTCTACTCACTGGTGCCACATTGCAGTCAGATAGAGAGAAGAAGGGAGGAAAAGAAGACAACAGAGCAAGACAAATAAAAAGGACATTTTGTTTATGGAAGACTTTTTTTTTCTACTTTGTCAAAGCCTTTTAATGTCTTCAAAACAACAGAAGGATAAAAAACTCAATGGCACCACTTCACAACAAACTAAATATTTTAGACTGCCTTTTACCCAACACTGTACTAGCATACTCAAGGATATTTTGAGAAGTGCAATTATTAAATGGAAAGAAGTGGAAAGTATTTGATTTTAACTCAGAGATCCATGAATAAATCTAGTATTTCTAATTTTATATAGTTATCTAATGTTTTTTAAAGTTAACAGCCCCATTTTAATGACGCTCATAACCACAATATCTTTTTTTCCCACTCAAAACTTTAGGAGCAAATCCATCCCAATGGATTTGGCCCTTGAAACTCTCACTGAGCATAGCAGGAGCCTTGAATGCTTAGCATTACATATATCTGGTTTTCAAAAAACAGACCTGGCTTTTCTTACCTTTAAAATTACACCTCTTCTCTATTTTTTCATTGTGTTTTTAATTCTCAAAGAAGTATTCAGATGTTTAGTTCAGAAACATCAGGATGTTATCACTATTTTCTTCAAAACCAGCAGTAGGTATCCTCTTCAACACACCCCCCTCAAAAAAACCCACCCAAAACCCACTGCCCCCTCTCTCAATCCAAACACCCACTGCCCACCCACCCCCCAACTAAATCCAAACACCTACAATGTAAAGACTTTGTTCCATTCTGGATTGAGGTTCTTGTAGATGGTATGTGTCAGCAGTCTGTCATTGTTCAATTCAACTACACAAAATGGGTCACTTTTACCTATAAGAGAAAATTTGGAACAAAATTTATGAACTAAAAAAACATATGATGAGTAAAGTTTAAGTAAAAACTAGTTTGTTTGCTTTCTTTGTTTTGTTTTGGTTTTCTTTTTTTTCTTCTCCTGTTCTACGCAGTAATTCTCTCAAGAATTAATTCAAAAAAGTCCTATGGTCTGCACTATATTCAAGGTATTTGTAACAGGCCCTCATCTCTGTAATCTATTAACATTCTTTGCTAAAAGAATAACTTTTTGTCTTAAAAAAAAAAATCACCATAGAGACTTTTCTGATGAAAAAGCAGCATCTTCGTAAAAGGTGCCAAGCATCCTTTAGAGACAGCTAGAAGAATTTTAATGGTGCCTATCCTCCACTGATTGCAATGACAACATGATTAGAGCATTTTGATAAGAAGGAAATGTATTATTTTATATTATTTGTAATAACACAGCACCTATGAGACTTATCCAAAGATTACTATTCCCTACATATTTCACCCTGTACAAATCCTCTCCCAAAATCAAAGAGCCCCAAAGACAGTCTCATATAAAAGCCTAACACCAGAGAAAGTGGGCAAGTACAATTAAACAGGAAAATTATATCAGCTGGAATGATGGGCTCTAGTCTCAGCACAGCGGAAGGTTGAGATTTTGTATACATTAAAGAACAATGAAGTAGCTTTGCATATATTTACAAAGAGGTCCCTTCAGCATGAAAGCCACCAGAAGAGAAAGTATAATGCTGCTTTGAAAATGTAATATGTGGAAAATGGAAGCTGAATAATGGAAATTGATAGGGAGGTTTATCCACAGAAAAAAATGGGGAAAGCAAGTGTGTTTGGAGGGTGTATGCGTGTGTGTGTGCACGCTTAAATGTGAAATAAGCAACTTAGAGCAAAATGCTTCAGATGAACAGTGCTTAGATATGAAGTAAAGAGCAAGAAAAATCATACTGACCACAAGTTTAGGAGATAAAATGTGAAACTTAGACTAAGGTGTTGTGGTTTAAGCTAGCTGAAAACTAGGCCCTATGCAGCTGCTCCCCTGCCCTCAATGCCTCAGGTGAGAGAGACAAAAAGCAGAGATTACAAACTCAGATAACAATTTACTGGAAATAGCAATGAGAGATAAGAAAAGGAACTGTAACAGCAACAATATTAATAACAGTAGTGTATAAAAGATGGTGATTACATGAAAAATGCTCACCAAGTCTGATGCAACTGTGACTGCAGCTGGCAACACCCCACCACTCCCTCCATCCCTTTTTTCCCCTCAAGTCCAAGACAATGAAACAGTCACAATACAAACAAAACCTCCAGTTGGGACCACCACCACCTCACCACTCTGCCTGCTGTCTACTCCCCTGGAAAAGGACAAAATGGCCATGGAACCTCCATGCGCCCCCTTTTTCCTCCACCCAAAGCCACACCCTTTCCTCTTCGAAGTGAGAATCCCATACTTCTGCACCCGCACCTTGGCAATGATGTGAGTGGTATAGAATAACAACCTAGGCATACCCACATGGCTCCAGACTCTGCCCTCCCAACATCCTTGGCTGAAACTAGACCAAAAAGATAAGAAGAAAAGTAGACAAACAACAGCTTGGCTGTGTAAAAAGGAGCTCTCCAAAGGGGGAGGAAGCAAAAAGCAGAAAGACTCGTATTTCCAGGGTTTCAAGACACTCCTGAAATTTCCTTGAAGTTTAAGAAGGTGTTGTGAGGTAAACCTGAGGAACAGCTATGATGGAAGTAGCAGTAATGAAAACATGAGGGTCATGGTAGAAAGACAGTTACAATAAAGAGGCAATAAAGGGAAGAAATCACATTGTGGACTAAATAATTTAACCCATACTTCAAATTATGACAGCATTGACATTTGTATAAATGCTGTTCAAAACAGAGAGATGCTATCCTTCTTACCTATTTTTATTTTCTCCAGCAGGTGAAGGGAGTAACATTTGCCTTCGGCATGGAATACAAATGTGCACACATAATTTTCATGTAAGGCTACAGTTATGTAAGTAGAAAGCTGAACAACAAATTACTGCTCACTGGACCTGAGGAACTTCGTCTGATGAAAATTGTCACCTGAGTTGTGTACTACAGCATGGCTTGCTCATCTCTAGACTTTCTTTGGGCAGTAAAGTGTTTGATAGGTATTTAATGTTGGCATTGGCCTTCCACAATCAAATCCATGTCACAAAGCAACTGTATTTCACAATGTCTTCCATAACTCTGCATTAGTTTTTCATGCATTATCAGAAACCATAAATTGAGTTGCTAAATTAATGGAGCTACTTTAACAATTTGTTTTGTACCTTATACTAATGACAATGAAATGAATATTTAGACTAAGCTGTCCAGGGATCACATCTCCAAAACTGTAGTATTGATTCTGACTACATCAGAGGTTCATGTACAAATTAGTAACTTTAATGATAAAGAATAACTGTTTTAAACACATTGTGTTTAACTGTTTTAAACATATTGTGTTTAAAATTGTGTGAATTACCTTTAATTGAGGTTTACCTTCTCTAGAAAACAATATACTGCTGAATGTTTCCCATTACCTTGAAAAATTATTCATTATTCAGCAGAGATGGATACATCACACATCTCAAGGTTCTCCTACTTCACAAGGCTAAAAGATGGTAGGAAACTTAAAGAATTCATTTTATTTGAGTTCTTTAGGTTTCAGTATTTGTAAAAGAAACACTCAGAAAATAGTTAAAATAACAAGGTAGCACTGACACAGCAGGGGTACTACTTAATCTCGTTTTTTAAAGTACTATCAATCATATTTGCATATGGTGGTACAATGTGATTTGAGCTTACTAATTGTATACAGACACAAGAAAATACACTGCAGCATATACAGGCCAGATCCTGTAAGCAAAGAAGGTAGTGACTACATTTATTTATTTTCTGCATCTGTTGGCACGTGCCTTTTCAATGACTCTTCTTACAGATTTATATGGATTTCAAACAATAAATGTAACATTCATTACAGAGCTCCTCAATCAAGCCAAAGACATGTTTTTTCAGAAATGAAAAAATCCCTGGTTCAGTCAACATTTCATGCCTCCTCTCCCATGTCACTTGAAACCGGTTCAAGACCAAATTTGAATAAAGGCAATATCATGAAAGGGTTCAAAGGAAGGTCCAAATGGCATGGCTGACAAATATAAGTTTCAATATCCCTGCTCAGGAATACTGGGTTTACCATATAAGGAGGCTGTGAAGTTCCTATATGCAAAGCCTTTCACCATTGCCTATGGGCACTTCTTCCATACGCTAACATACTCATAACCAAGCTGGGTATCTAAAGGCAAAACTCTTCACTGACACGCTCAACATATGGTATGTGTAAACATTATTAGGGTACTAACTCAAATAAGTGCACATGATCCAGAAAGATATAGAGAGAGCAATGTACAAAGACTTGGTGAAACTCACATCCATCTGTCATCTTTCAAGTTCCCATTATTAGACAGAATAACTGCAATCAACTCTCATTGACAACCTTGGCAAATGCTGCACTGCAAAAGCATTCAAAATAATGGGATTGTTCCAAATGAAAGCCTTAAGACAGCCTAAAATACTAAAAGATGTCCTTAGGTCTCCTTGGTTCCTAGGACAACCAAAAAGATGCAGCACTGTATTATTCAAGCCCACTACCTTAAGCACAGCACATAGACTAACCTAGGCAGTCCTAGATAACTTCTGTCAGATAATGGGATTAACAATTTTATTACAGACATAGTTTTCTTCATAAAAGAGAACCAAACATGTTCAGAAAAGCATATGCTCTCCATTTAGCTTTTCTAAAAGTACGTTTAAAACACTCTGATTAGGCTTGTGCTGCCTATGCTCAATTACATCATTCTATATTATGCTGTCATCACAACTATTCCTTTCACTAGAGACTAAATCACAACTGTTGCATATACCTGTATGTAAACTGTCACACATCAAAAAACTCTACCCAATCTCTGTGTCAAGTGAGGATCTCCAAGCCAGCAATCCCTGTGCCACAGGCTTCCAGCTACTGTTCCAGTGACTTTAGAGGCACTTAGCTATTGATCAGGTGGACATCTACCAAAAACTCCTGAATGCAGCCCTAAGCATGTGCTGAGCACTATGCAAGGGTAAAACAACCACCACCTGCATATGGCACTTACACATTAAAAGCATGTTCCCAGCACTTAAAATTTTGAGTAATCCCATGGCCTCAGTGGGACTAATTGTTATGCCTGCCAATGTTTGAAGGAAGCCACCATAAAAGCAAGCAGTTAAAATCAAAGTACATCTTCCCACTTATTGAAATCAACCATGCAGAAAACCTCAATGCAAAGCAAAGCAAATCTCACTAGTCAATCCCTTCTGTTGTTATAACATCTCGTGCTTTTTGGATTCTACTTGTACAGTCCTAAGGGCCCCTGAAATTACAGAAATAATTTACATAATATTCATAATTGGAAGGGAAAGCAGCATGTCCTTTGACAGCTTTTTTCACCCTTTTTCCCCCTTTGTCCATTACAGACGTAGACTACCTGAAAATGTCCTCTAGAAGGACTTTTACTTTATACTGTACATTAACACTGAAATATCTTTTGAAACTTCCCATTTTATGCCACACCTTGTATCTAGTTTGACAGATTCTCTGGCTTGTGCTATGCTATATTGCATTTAATCTTTAGACAGTCACAAGACCAGAGCACAAATTACTTAGATTTTATATCAGTTAGCACTGTGTCCCTCACACTGCACATGATGCACATATTAATCAAAATTATAATCATTTATTTGTCACCTTATATCCCAGAACTACCACAAGTCCCTGGATGAACACTCATAATCTGAAATCAGCCCAACTCTGCAACAGAGGACAACCAGGAACTAGAGATTTCCTATTTGTTTGCTTCAAAACTCAGAGTCTCCCATAGCCCAGGAAGGGCTTCACAAATGAATCAAGGTCAGTTCAGAGCTCAGATTCATTATCTGGATATCAGAAAGTTGGCCACCAAAATATTTTTCTCCTGCAAGTATATAAAATACACTCTTTCATCACGGAAAAAAGACCTAAATAGTGACTGATGGAAGCTTACTTTTAACTGACTTTCAAAATATTTAGAAAATCAAAACTGCTAAACCTTAATCTCCACAGAATTTTAGCTTCTGAATTTTCTTCTCAAGTAGTTACAGTCATAGTCTGCTTTTTTCTCTTGGAAAAGTTTAGGAAAGGCCCTTTTCATCAGTTCAAACACCATAGGACTTCCACATTTGTAGATCAGCTGACTCTCTGGGCTGAAATTCATAAATAAGCACCAAACACAATAGGTGACTTGTGAACCTTTGTGAAATGATGGTCATGGGCTAGTAGACCAGTCTGATACACACCACTGCAGCCTATCTTCCATCCTGGAGGCAAGCTGGACTCTGCCCAGTCTAGAGGCCAGCTACAATAACAAACATCTCATTGAACTACAAAAGTACTGCTTTTTCAAAAGAGAAGATAAAAACATGTCACAAATTCAGATGCAAGGATCTTTTGTTTGTACAATTACAAATTTTACCTGAGCTGCCAAACTGCAATACAATATAATTCATATTTCTGGGGAGGGTCCCTGAAGGGAAAATTGTCCATAACAAATTTTTGATTGTTAGTAAACTGTTTTCCCAGAAAAAAATCATTTTGAGCCATAGCATTTCTTCCAAACAGAAACTTCAACACAACTGTACTTTTGCACTCACTTCCTAGCTCCAATTGTGCACAAAGCAGAGTTTTCCTTGATGAAAAGCTATCAAAATATAAATTTGCATTTCTTCCTTAACAGGTTTTGAACAAGTTCAACTGTGATGTCCTTTTATTATAAAACTCAATTAAATGCATTCATTTTTCTCCAGAACACTACATTCGTTTGCATATTATTCAGTCACTATTGCAAAAAAGGATACTTTCGTAAACAAACAGATAGAAAATCCATATTTTATGCAGTAGGATGATTTTCTGTTTTTGAGAGGAAGAAAACACTTGTGTACAGTAATAAACATCATGCTTTTTTGTTTTCAATCACTGAAATTCCAGCCTTTAGGAAAGAAAATGAAAAATCAGAAAGATCATCAGTCACTGTAGAAAGACTCTTTCTTTCTTAATTAGGGCTGCCATGGGCTTTTACTAGGAACTACCACAGATGTAATTGCTCTTCAGAGTAGATGCAAGCAAAAGAGCACGTGGCAGACCCATCTGTCCCCTGAACAACTTACTGCACTTCAGAAGTATTAACTCACACGGACAGCATACAGCATTGGGCTACCCATTATCAAAATGGAACCAAAAGTGTTTTGGACAGTTTAAAATGCAAATCAGAGATTTCAATTCCATTTCTACCTTTAAAAGTCAAGATCTTATACCATGACTTCATGAAGTTCAACTCACTTTAACACAGTTATGAAAGCCAAAATATTATTTGAATATTACATAGGCTATTATGGTTCTCTCCTACCTCTGGCCATGCCTATCCATTATGAATCTAAGTCCCCACAGCAAAAACGTCTTTACTTTTTTTGAAGTCAGGACAGCCAGTTCATGACTCTGTGGGGCAGTGCCACTCATGCAGACACTAATGTTACTAATGTTGTTCCAAGCTCCCTGCCAGCCAGCTGCTTGCAACAGAGCAATCAGTCTGACCTTTGGCCAGGAGGAGGAATGGCTCAATAGCATAAGAAGCTGCCTTAGCTAATGGATTAAGTACAGGACCAAAGCCAAATGCCAGCTTTAAGAAGGACTTGCTCTGTTTGCCTTAGCGAAGGCAGTTAAACTTCCTTAGTTTTCCATCTTTAAAATGTAAATTTTAATTCCACTCTATCTGTGCTGCTGCAAACATGTCCAACAGACTGACATCATGAATGTTGAGGTATCTTACCAGGCAAGGCAGTGTAGTGCCATGATCAAGTTAAATTAATCTCCACAGAATATTTGCAGAAAAAAAAAAATAATCACAACTCATCCTTTCACTGTATATTTAATTGTAAATGCTATGGTTAACAGAAAATACCTTTTAATAAAATATGTTCTAAAAATACCTTTTAAATCCTAATTTTGCCTTTACTATCCTAGAACTGGTACTTAGGAAAACAGTAGTTTCGCAGTATGTGATATTGGACCAAATATGACATATGACAGGACCTGGTGAGATTTTATCTACCATTGAATACTGCTCATCTACTAGATTTTCATACTTCGTGAAGATAGTTCAAGTGTATATCAAAATCTGTTTGCCACTAATTGACAGAGCATATTACTTTTGGAACTGTTTCCAAAGGGCCTCTGAATTTATTTCTTTACTTTTACATGCATGGGCTTCCATATCTTTGCAAATTTAATGTTCATGTAGTTTGACATTTCCTATTATTTGAAGAATAATTTCAAAGACCATTTTTGCACATGTGATGTTAGGACAGTTTAGTAGAATAGATTTTAGAAGTCATTTACATTCTGCACAATTAGGCATCTTGGTGTCTTCATTATACTTTCAAGTACTGTAATCAAAACTTTAACATGCAATTTTCTTAGAAGAGAAATTGATTTCCACACATAAAACTGAAAAAAAAAACAAAAAAAAACAAAAACCCAAAAAAAAACAAACCAAAAGAAACCAAAAACCAACTAAACAAAAACCCCAAAAAACACAAAACCAAAAAAAAAAAAAAAAAAAAGGAAAAAAGCCTGACTCACTTTCTCTGCTTAGTTTCTAGTCTTCAGAGTAGGAGAAGCCTGAGAAGTTTTGACTGCAAACCTAAATATCACTGAGTACTTAGTAAAGTCCATCTGATATACCAGTTCTGAAATTACAGTAACCAGAGAAAATACAGACAATTGATTAATAATGAGGTCAGAAATACACATAAATTTTCCTCTAATGAAGACTGGAGACACAGTAATCAAAGTGTAAAAAATTCATTTCATGCACATCTCATTTGCCTCTTAGCTGATATTTACCACATAATTCTGTGAGAAAGTGGAGGCCTAAGATGCTCCAGATAAATGTCTCAATTAATTGTACAGAGGTAGCCCTCTTTGAGCTGAACCAGAGCTGTGAGCTCTTTATTAAAAGCACTATTTGGTAGCCTGTAACCTTGTTCCTTGACTCCTCTCTAGTTTCCAATTTAAACAAGTCCCCATGCAGCTCACTCTAAAGGGCTTTGTCTTCCTGTCATTATTATGAGAGCCAAGGCATCCTGGAAGTGTGAAATCAGACCTCATGAGCTGAACGGTTCCCCAGGGAACGCCAGACTGCGCAGAAGGTCAAAGTCATGGGTTGGACCATCCAAAACTGTCTGATCAGTGGTCTGTGACACAGCAAGAGGGGTGGGGGTAGAGGGAGCAGGGAGCCAGTGGCTAGAATAGAACACATCTTAATTAAAGCCCTAAGACAGCAAAACAAACTGTTTTCTAGGCAGGCTATCTCATGGAGCTTGGGTTTTGCTCTGCTAATGAATCTGAGTTGCTAATTATTAATACTTAAAAACACAGCACTTTTACTGAAATAGATCAAACCTGTAGCACATCTTTTCCCACACTGCTTGTTTCTCATAAGGCACAGATTTTGAATTTTATTTTTTGACACAAGGAAAAGGAGGGATTCACTGCCCTGCAAAGTCAGCAGCCTTCGACCAGAACCCACTTATACCTGACAACGCTGAGGAAGGAATATACATATTAAACTATTTCCTAAACCTAAACTAGGTCACAGTAAAGGACCTATTGCTTTCTGAATTTTATAGGCATTAGGTGAAAACCCCATGTATAATGTCAGAAGGCAACTGTCATGATGAGTCCTTTATACTTTAGGTTTCACTGCACCAACAGAGTATTCTTGTCACTATAGGCACAGCCTCTACCCTGCCAGAGCTCCACAAGCAGCCAAACCCTTGAGACGGTCTGCCAGAGAAACCACAAGTGAGGACAGATGTTTCAGAAAAAGGAAAATATAACTTGTAGTTGAGGATTTAGGGAGAAAAGAGCCATGCACTGAATGGTAGAAACACAATGGAATATTCGGTTGAAAATTTGTTCTCAGCGCAAGAAGAAAAAAAGCAAACTCTGTGCTCAATGTCTTTCCACTCATTAGATTACAGTTTCAAAAAATCACACTAAAAAATACATAATTTTTGAGGAAGGTGTATTTGCTGTGATCATAATTTCTAACAGAACATAATTTTGCATTGATGGAATCCCTAAAATTGTGTTTTGACCCTGGAAAAACATTGTTTTTCTGGGAGAAAGCACCCTCACAGACCCACCAATTCTCCCAAAAGCCCCAGCTGTGAAAGATGCCTTATTTTTCAGCTCTCCCCAAAATCAAGGTGAGCTTTCAAGCACCAATGTGAAATCTCTCAACCCTTCAGTGGTTCTTCCTTTCCTAGAGCTCCTTGCAAGTGGTTTGAGTGAGAAGTCTTTGTTCTTTACTGGGATGTTTTTACTACCTCGTTATATCATGGTCCAGCAGCCCTCCATTTCAAAACTCGTAGTGCCCACTTGCTCTGCTGCCCACAATTCAGCTTAAATTTCAACTCACCCTTATTCAGTGCATGCGTCTGTGAGGGGGGTTGTAAGTTATGGCCTGAACCACCACCCTTTATCACTCTCTTTAAAAAAAAAAAAATCCATATTAACTTTAAAGATTTAAAGTGCACTGTCCAACATTAGGCTATTGAAACTGGAGAGAAAAACAGCTCTTGGCTATCAACAGTTTATCAAGGGCTTAAGTGAAGTGACCTACTGTAGTAGCATTCAGCTGAAAAAAGCTGTAAGCTTTCTGACAAAAGGAGAAGGGAGGGTTTCATTAAAAAGTAATTTCTGTTTTTTACTCATTCATTCAACAGGAATCTCAATTGCTCTTTATTCACACAGAGTTAATACATACTGCTCAATGACTGAATGGTAACAAAAGAAAAATTTCATGTTTCAAAAGGAACAAAAAAATCCTTGCAACAGTAGGAATATTGATGACTACTTAAGAGATTACAGAAGTCTTTTTCCATCTATGTTTATGCTTAATGATGGAATATTAAGTATTTTAAGAAACTACTCAGCCCAAACTAATAAAATCTGATTTATTACTTCACATGAAGATTCCTGGAAGTGAAATAGGATATGTTCAGCAGGCAGGAAGCAGTGCAAATCACACAGATACTATAGATTTGTTCTAGGTATTTTTCAGACTTAGGGGCAACCGATTAATTCCAAAAACACAATACAGTAAGAAGAGCAAACTAGTCCTTAGTTTTCACTCACAGAAGCAATCCGTAGTATTGTAGAAACCACCACAGATGACAGCACTCTCCTCATTGACTAGTAAGTATTGCTCAGTTAAATAAAGGTGGTGGGTCAAGTTTTTAAAAAAAATTTGCAAACATAATTTATTGACAGTCACCAAATAGCTATTTTGAGTTAATTCTCAATATTACTATTCAAAGTTTAATTTTAAATTAATGATTTGTATATACCAACAAGTTAAGAAAAATAGCTC
>JAWWMP010000093.1:3089045-3104324 GCA_035047865.1 Dendrocincla tyrannina
AAGCAGATGCAGCCACAAGTTAGCAAATCCCTGACATGCACATGATATGCATGAAGATGTGTAAGCCACTTTTAGAAATATCCTTTGCTGAATCATCAAGCAAACAAAGCAATTTCTTATTAAAAAAATCCCAATTCCCTTGCTTTTGAGCAAAGATCTTCAGACTTTTGGTAGTTAAAGACTGCCTGATGTTAGAAGAAGCAAAAATTACTAATCCTTTCTGGTGCACAGAAGTCAGTTGTCCACTAGACACACTAGAAAGTATTAATGAGCACTAGTGAGATTGTGCATTCTTGACATTAAGTTGCAGGACTGCTTTCTGAAGTAAAACATCCATTCATGTGAATTAAAAACAGCTTCTCTTGCCAGTTCTTTGCAGCTGAATATGTCTAGCTCTCAAGAATGCTGGAGAACCCTTATGCAAAGGCACAAAGGCAGCTCTACCAGATGTGCTTTTCTCTATTTTCCTGATAAGCCACAGCACAAAAAGTAGAATAGCCATCAAAACAGCAGTTCAAGCAGCACTCCTAAATCCAACCATTTAGACAAAAGCCAAAAACTTCAGCAAAAAGGAAAGTTAGGGGCCCTTATAACCTGGTAAAACTGTAAGGCATCACAACGGATACTTCTGAGTAAGACAAAGTATTTATCATACTCTTAGGAAGTCTAGAGACAGAAAATAAAAAAGCATTAATTTATCCACTACAAATAGATGTAGCAGCCAGGCTTTTTCAGAACACTATCTAAGCCCTGAGAAATATCTCCTTTAACTGAAGACTGAAAAGATCTTCCTCAGAAGTAGCATATCTGTGGCCTGGATTAAGACCAAAACAATCAAGCCCTCCCACTCACACATACTTTCATTCACTTATTCTCCCTGCTTGTAAGCAAGATGACTTGGCTAGGGATGGTTCTTGCAAGGGATGGTTGAAGAATGTATACAAGCCCTAATTTCCTTTTTGAAATATGTTACTAAAACAGAGGATACAATCATGTCTTGCCTGCCCCCTATTTTGCAAATGCAATCTGAATTCGTTCTGTAGATCAGAATAGTCTGACAAATAAAAAAAAAAATCTATCAAAAAAAGCACCTCTACAGAAATTATACTCCTGTTTCAAAAGAAAAGAGGATCTGCAGTCCTGTAACAAAAGAGGTAACAATCTCTACAGATGCCTTACACTGATCTTCTAAGAGTGAAATCAATTAAGTGAATCTTACCACTAGCAGGGTTTTTTTTATCAACAGGCAGAGCGAGCACCATAAATCCTTCAACCACATAAAGGACTCTAAAACCTCTCAGAATTTTTCTAAAAAGCATTCTACCTACATTGGAAAAGGAAGATAATAATTGTACCTAAAAGCAGCTGTTAGAAAAATAAACAAATATATGTGTTGCATCACCAGAAATATCTCTTAGAATGTGTGAAATAGACTTCTCAGGCTGTCTTATATGAAGTGAGTTTAGTACCTTCATGTCAACTAAAAAGGATCACTCATGATGGCATGGAAGAGAGTTGGTGAACACTAACTGGGAGCTCCCTAGACCACTCACTGATAACTTTTTGATAGATTTTCTCAGCCCATCACTGGGAGTGATTTCTCTTCTCTGCAGAATCAACTTATGCAAATGAACAGTGATATCTGAAGTCAGAAGATTATGGAGAAAGACTGACTGTGTCTCAAACCATTTCAATTCTCCCAGATAAGGTGACTGGAAGAAAGAGACAATCAGAGTTTCAGACCCTGCATAAGGAACCGTATATTACTACATTAGGAAACCCTTTACATCTATTCTTATGGGTTATGAAATATTTCACTGTTTTCTGCTCACATGTCAAATCATAAGTCCCTATGGTGCTTGGGATTCATCTCAGGTTTTTAGTTCTCCTGTCTCCATGTCTGCTCACCCTTACTAATGGTCTTTTTTATTTCAGCTATTAAATGTTACCATAGTGTTCCAACTTTATAACAAAGCAAATACAATCTATTTTTTCTGTCACTAACTGTCAACAGATAAATAAAACCAAGTAGTGAAACAAATGTTCACCCTCTTATAGTGGGTGTGAGAGTGACACACCAGTCAAGGAAAGGATGCACACTTACTTGCCAGGCAGCAACTGAAGTTGAACTGGTCATGACTGTCTTGCGAAGTTCCTCCAGGATGTTGCCTGGAAGTTCTTTGTGAGACTGCAACAGCTGCTTACACTGAACTTGTCTCAAAAGCAAAAACAGAGCTGGGTGGTCAGGGCAGCTTTTTAAAGCCTAAGATCAAAACAATGAGAATTATCATTCCCAAATATCAAAGATACTTACATCTCTCCATTTTGTTCTTTACAGAAAACAGCATTTGAAAGCATTCTCAGGATGCTTGCAACACGGCAGTTTCTTTGTCTTCTGCACAGGGACTGAGCCATGAAAACAGACAACTTTTTACGCTCCTTAAAATACATTTGAAGTCTATCTTAAATTTTTCATTTGTCCTGCTCTTACAGATTTCTGAAAGATAGTTTTTATTTGGTTTGTCAATCAATACAAGTTTAGGCTTATTAATAGAGGCAAAAAATTGTCCTGTGGCTAAAAGGGACCTTGGTTGTGTTTCAAGAAATTTCAGTTCTTCCAGAAAAAATGCTTTATTCTTATTGGAACAAAAGCACTGTACTAAACACTTCCTGTTCAGTAACAGCAGATACCTAGAGAGCATTTTTTAAACAAATACACACAAAAAAGCAAAGACAGAAAACTAGCCATCACAGCTCTATCCTTCACAGGTGAAGTATGGGAAGCTTCTGCAAGCCTCACTGAATGTTATTTTCCCTGCTCAAATCACAGTACTTCCAAGAATTATAATTCAAAGAAATTTAAGAAACAACACATGTACTTTTCACACTTTTTTAAAAAAACCTGAGATACATTGCCTGTGAATCCTTAACAAGCTGCTGCTTTATAAAGAATGCAGAGACCTTCTGAAACACAACAGAAGCTGCTAAATTTGCTGCAATTTCCCCTTATGAACAAATGCAGTATCACATTGCCTGTCTTGAACTGAATGATAGTTATATGCCTTTCTGAGAATTTCAGGGTCCAAACCCGTTACTGAGAGTTTATGGCACAAGAGAATGCTCCCCTTATTTTTTCGCTAACTGCAGGCACTGACTGTCCTCTCCCCAAGATACTTAGTCAACAAAATATATGCAAAGCCCTCCATAACCTTCCCCCATAACAAGAGGGGGGGAAGGATGTACCTTGTATGCTTAGAAATCTCTGATCCTTGTTAGTGTTAAGACAGGTCAGTAGATATGTTGGCCAGAAAAGGAAAACACCTCCTCACCAAGCAAATAGACAAGAAAGTACTTTCCCCTGAAAACCATATGTTCAATCAATCTGTTTGTTTTGGCTTTTTTAGTGGCTTGCTTTTTTTTTGAACTCCCATCTCTGTTAATAGAGAAATGCCAAAAACAAGGAGCACATTTGCATGAGATTTGTAATTTTCCTTAATGAAAGTCATGGATGTGTGCTGGTGAGTTCAACAGCTGTTTTGCTTACCTTTTGCCAAGTCTTCTGTTCATGAACACATGAAACACACACTTGAACGTTGTTAACACCCTAGCCCTTTCCTTAATTGCATTGCCTCAAGACTTCTCTTTTTACAAATTAAATTTATAGCATCTACTTGCGGGTCTGAAACAAAGTAACAACACAACTCAGCAGAAAGTAAAGACCCAGGCTACTCTCCTACATGGACTTCTTGCCTTGAATTTCTGTAATGTTTTACTTAATTCTAGGTTAATTCTAGGCTGGAAGAGCAGACTTAGCTTTATTATAACATACACTACTTGCTTGAACTATTAACACGGTTTCAGTGTTGCAAACAGAATAAGCATCTTGGGAAGGGGAGAATATGCCAATAACTACCTCAGCTGGGTAGAGAAGGTGCTACTAATGCCAGCCTTGCATGTTCAATGCCCCTACAAGCCATTGCGTGTCCTTGTGTGTCCCTTACAACTCAGAATATTCTGTGAACTACTGTATTTTGTACATCTGATGGAACAGACAGTTGCTAATTCAAAGATTTCTTTTTCTACAATGCACACAAATTATTTTTATACAATTCTACCACAATCTGCCAGTATGATGCCATCATACCTTGTTACAAAGAGCTTCAGCTTCTGATAGTTTCCCAGTCTCCTCTAGGCTGGTAATAGCTTGACAGAGGCACCAGTTTTCAAGAACACGGACATAATTATGTGGGAGGTTATTTTCCCCAGCTGTAAAGACAGATAAAACACTTAAACAGGTTAGTGTTTATGCTGTAGTGCCAAACCATGGCCACATGTTCTAGAAGAACATTTAGGAGTTTTAACCTGACATGACTTCCTTCATTAGCAGAACACTGAAAGATGGCAAAATTAAAAGCAAGAGCAGAAAAAAAAAAGCATACACCATCTGAATTACTGATTCAGGAACAATCAACCAAACATGAAATTTTAATTCCAGTTTTCAAAACACTACGGACATTGAGCAAGACTGACTGTCTACTGGGAAAATTATAGAACTAAAGGGTACCTTAATCTTTCCTTGTAAGAAGTGTTGCTACAATGTAACACACCTACAACCATCCATTTAGGCATCAGAATCAGAAGGACTATTTTAAAAAACTGAGGCTCTGGAGGGAAAGCAAGCTGCCATTAAGTAATTAACCCTAGTTGTGCATTAGAATTTAGCATTTTCATGTATAAAATACAGTTACAGCTCGAACCACTAATGAGCTATCTGCAGCCTATTTGCAAGTTCATGATAGTAATGGCAAGCTTAGATAATTTCAATTTTATTTTACTTTTTTAAAATAGAAAACTTGTATAGCTTACTTTTGGCTGAAACTGTAGACACAAGTGTCATCTCTAGACCTGTTCGCTTCAGCTGAGTGTTGTTTAGACAGGCAACGGTGTTTTCAGCATGACAGGCTGCCATTAGCACTGCCCAGGCAGCGGGATTATCTAGAAAAGAATGGTCAAAGGCAACTCATGCCCATTCTAAATATACTGGTAGTTCATTTAGAATGGTCTTCACCAGATAAAGCATAAAAACATAGCCATCAATAGAACTACACACTGTAAATAAGAGAGAGCAACAAGAAGACAAGTAATAGAACTGAGCCCAAGGAAGCTGATAACTACTTGCCTCTAACTAGTAAGATTTGTTCAATTATAAAAGGAAGATTCTGTTCTTAAAGACAACTAATGTATTTCTCACGTAAACACCAGTGTGCTAACCTGAAGCTTCCAGTTTATTTCTGACTACCCAGATTAACTTTGGCTATCACTCAGTGCTCTAAGAGTGGCAGCAAAAATCCCAAAATGCCATTCACACCTTTCAGTCATACAGACTCAGTCTGATCTAACCACTAGCATGAGAGTTACAACAGTAAGTGCCTACTTCCACTGCCAGCTAATTTCAGTGTCAGCTTTACCTTGGTCTAGCCCTGTGAGGAACACCTCCTCCAGTTCTGCCATGAACTAGACAGAGCTTAGTTAAAGATTTCATCTATGTGCATTTTCATCCCTAAGATAATGAAATTTGCCAGCAAAATGAAACAAAGCTTGAAGGTTCGACAAAGTAAAATGTAAATTATACTGCTTTTGATTAGTTATCATACTCTTGTGTGTTCCTGTAGAAAACTAACTGAAATTTTTAACTTGCAGTTACCCTTACACATCAAAGCAAAATGACTGCAGAAGAGACAATGCTTTGGTATTTCACTAAGTGCAAATCAGAAATTGAAAACCCCAGTAGGTGTGCGCTTCCTACACTTAAGGAAGAATACCATTTAGTAAGAGAAGAGTTGTCTATAGTTCGTAACCGACGCATTGTAACAGAACCTTTCCAATCCAAATTCTCAAGCTAGATGAGTAATTCTTTTCTCCTTGGTGTTGCATACTGGCTCTAAGGGAACATATGTTTTTCAGTTTTGTCTAACATAGTAAAAAATACTTATGACGTCTCCTGCAGAGAGATTAAGAAATTGCCCATGCTTTCAGAACAAGCTTTAAAACCTAGTGATATTTTCTGCCTTGTCTGGTTTAATTCCCATTGTCTAAATTTAGAATTCCAGTGAAAATTTCAACTCTAAGCATTCTCTCCAAAACGCATATGAATAACCCTAAACAAGCAGCCAAGAAAAGAAATCTAGTTTTCCTAGTCCAGTCATTTTTTTTCTGATGGGTAAAAATTAAAAAAATTACTACTGTGTTCAAGAAAAAGAGTAACCTGGACAGATGTGGATGGCCTTCTGAATATTTTTTATAGGGTTGTTTTTCTCATCTTCTAACATGTGACAGCCTGTTGCCAACTGATTAACTGCAATGTTCAGCAGGGCTTCCTATAAAACAGAACATAAGACTCACAACCCTGTAAGTGATCAGATGCAATTAACTTTAGGATTGTTTATGGAATTATAAAATCTTCATTTTAAGAAAGCCAAACCTTTCCATGGTTTACATCAAGTGCATGTGCAACATTTCCTGCCACAGCTCCCCCCTGCAAGATTGAAAAAAAACCACAATTGATTTGGTTGCATGACTAATTAATTTTATGGAAAATATAATGGCATATATCTTTGTTAATCAGAAATACAGAATTTCTACAATGACATATTTTCCTTGCTTATAGCAAAATCCCTTTATAAAAAAATAGGAAAAGACATTCGGGGTTAGAGCTTATCTATATGATGTGTTTCTGATTTTAGCCCCATATATAAAGGAGTTTGTTTACAGATGCTATTTCTGTTTACATAATTACCATAAATTAAGACAATTGGAGAAAAGCTAATAATAAACACAAAAGTGGCAAGGAAACACTGGCTAATGCAAAAAGTGAAATTGACTGAATTAACCAAATTGAACACACGTAAATTTTAATATATATTTATACACACATCTCTATAAAACTAAACAAAAAAATCATACATATCCTTTTATTGTTGAAATAATTGCAACAGACTTTTCCTCTAAGTTTATTTCAACAAGATCAAGAACTGATACTTCATGAAAGATGCAAATGATAGTGTATATAACTACTGTATGTGGCTGCGCACTGCTCTGTAGGTAAGCCTTAAGATTTCATGGTGGAGTTTTTTTTTAGTTAAAAAACAACATTGACTACTAAGGTTGTAAACAGCACTTGTGTTGCAGCAATGCACTTACTTTTGCCTTTTGTGATGCATACAGTGGAACTAGTCGAGATAGAAGAGACCAGAGGGCAGGATTATCAGGGTTACTGGGAAAAGAAAGGGATATTTGGCTTTCTGGTTGTGCATATGCACCTGGTCTTCCATGATTCAGTAGGCAGTTACTATAGACACCAAATAGATCTTTCTCTATTAAGAAGATAATGCAGTGGAGTAGAAAACAAACATGAGTAATAATTCAAAACAACACAATATCAAAGTTATATTGCTACCTAAAGAAACAAAATGTGCAATATGCATATCAATATTCATGGGAAGAAAACAAACTTAAGGACTACAGGTCTTGTCCTCAAAGTGTGAAGAACAAGGAATTTTAACTGTAGTGGGAGAGAAACAATTTGCATGTAGAATAGTTTCCAAAAACACTTGGAGAGAGGGTGTGTTTTGCTTAAAGGCACAGAACGGTAAGGCTAATCAAAACACATTTAAACACAGCCATTTAGCTAATGGAAGAAAGAGCTTCAAAGACTGTTTTTAAATATTAAGTTAAAACCTTAGAGACTTCTAGGCTGGAGGTTATGCTACATATAATGAAAGATGCTTTCATAGAACAGTGAATTAACCTAGCTATCAAAGAAACCACCAAAACAAAACCAGAAAAAAATGAGTAAGCCACGAAACTTCTGCCATTTGATTCCATAAATCAGAAAGCAAACTTCTGTCAGCTGATGCTACTAGCTTAAGTGATGACTTCATCTTTGAAAAATATTTTAATTCTTTTTTTAGAATAATGAGGCAAGTAAACAGAGCTTTGCTTACTCTTCTTTGTTTACTGTTCAAGGTAATCAAAGCAATACATTTACAGGGCAATCTAAAGCAAGACAAACTACCTACCTGTGTACTGCTTTGGAGATTATTCTCTGGACCCCCAGATTTCTACCTTGTAATGCATAAACAGCAGATGCAGTAAGGCACTGCTCATAAATCCCATCATCCCTTTTTTCATGCTTCAGTAATTCTTTTAGGGCTGCTGTTGCAAGTGTTGCATCCTGCTTTACCAGTCCTAGTGTGCACAAAGCCTTCAGACTTTCCGTACTAGATTCCTTTAATGAACTGTTGAAGGAAAGAGACGCTAGTTTGGAGCACAAATTAAACATATTGTTAACATTACAGTATTTGCGTACTTCTGACTCCTCTTGCTCCAATGTATCATGAATGGTATACAGAATTAAGTCTCTCACTGTGGGATCATGAATCAAGCTAGATCTGTATCCTTCAGGATCAGGTGGCTACAGCTTCCTAATCAAACCTTTAATGATTATTTTTGCCTTCAAAAAAGCCAAGAATATAAGTTTCTGATTCGATGTTTTATTTTCAGACCTTAGCAAGAGAAGATTAAAAGCTGTTAAATATAAACAGAAGGCACCCTCTGACAAGTAAGAAATAGTATTCTATCTAATTAGCTATGAAGAGATATTCACTGTTAAAAATAAACCTCTGTGCCAAGCTGGCTATGAGAAATTGAAAAGGCAGATTCTTGTTCAAGGTCCTAATGAGGCCCTCTAGGTTATCTAGCATGAATTCCAGACAGCAGAGACATTTGTCTATTGGATAAGAACGTACCATTTTTTGTTCTTATTACTAAAATCCACCATATACCTTTGCTGCACTGCGCTTCCCAATCAGATCTAGACATATTCATTATGACATTTTCGTCCTAAACCATTTACTACCTTTTTTTTTTTTGAAGCACAAACAAGGTGATCTAGAAAACTCTCAGTGTTGATGTTTATGACAAAAATAGAAGTCTGCAGTGATTTATAGGATGTAGGAAATATCAGGTTCCTAGCTACCTAATCGTAAGTTACTTGGGATTTACAGTGTACTAGGTAATGGACCTTCACTAGTTCAAGAACTTCAGGAGTCTGTTGGCAAGATGGTGTACTGCACTGCCACTCTCTACTGACAGAGGGTTGACCCTGAGAGGCTTAGACGTTAACTCTTAATTCATAGCTAGCAGGAGACTAACAATGATGCATAGGCTTTAGGTTCCACAGATCTAAAAAAACCAGACATTAATGACTTAATTGCCCAACTAATACAGATCTGTTTCTTTTCACGGGAAAGCTATGGGCCTATCCTTGTCTATGATGCTTGAACACAACTGTTCTGGAGATTTCCTCCTGTTTAAATTGAAATGGTTTTCACTAGCGATCTAGAGCTCTTACAGCTAAAGAACAAAAATACTGCCTGGTACTTAGGTAAATGACAAAGTAATACTATATTAATATTAATATTTTGTATTATAATATAATTATATAATTGTTATAATATTATATTATATAACATGAGATTATATTAATGTTAATATAATGTTACCTTATCAATATTAATGAATTAAATATTAATATTAATTTATCCTTAAAAAGATAACATTTTTAAAAATACCATTCAAGGATGTTGGACATTTGAACTGCCCAGCTCTTCCACTCCATCTTGCTTTAAAAATGTGGAAGACATAGGCCAGACAACAAAGACAGATATATCACAGGAGTAAGAGCACAGTATCCATTTTCACTTTTATTCCACAATACATAAAGAAAATATCCACCTGAGTTCCCACAAAAATGAAATGTGAGGATTCACCAGTACAGTAAAATATCACATCCTGATTACTATTCCCTCTACTCACCATTTAAACAGTAATGTCTTTGCAGCATCCACTCTGTCCTGTTTATATTCTATTATTGCCAAGGCAGTCAGGATATGAGCTCTATCTTCTTCAGACTCAGCAACAGACAAGGCTTTTTCATAGGCTGGTAAAAATTAAAGACTCAAATATGAAGTAGAAGAAAAAATACAACCTAGCATGGTGCTAGGAAACAGAGAGACACTTTCAGTTCAGGTTCTCTGTATTTTCACACCTCAAATCATAAGCAGAAGAAGCAGAAGACACTCAAGGTATCAAAACAATTGTGGAGTTTGTACTTACACATTAGGACTGAAAGAGCAAAATAAAACTGAATGACAGCTAGGCTGATCAGGCAAACAATTTTTTTAAGATTAACCACAAGAGAAGTGCCCCATAATGCTGTGAATTTTACCTTTGATACTTTGTTCTAGGAGTCCTTTCTTGAAGTAAGCTAATGCTAGCCCCACAATGCCATCAAACTCAGTTAGGGGTATTGATGAATAAATTTCAATGGCCTTATCACTCATACCAAGGGCACTGTGAAAAAAATAAAATTACTGGTATGAAGAACGTAGCAACAGCTGCTATGATTCAGACAAATTGTCTTTGAAGACCAGTATCCTCTTTTCCACTGTAGTTTCAAGCAGACATCACAGGAAAAGAGCAATATGAGGACAAGAATGTGCAGTATTCCCCACCCTTCTTCAGTTATACAGCAGTTACTCTGTCCAACTATTCACTGCATGAAGAATAATTGATAGGAAAAAGTCCTCCCCATCTGCAAAACAGCTATATATATATTTATATAAGGATGTCAGTTAAAGGTCAACACAATGAAAGGGGAGAAAACAGCAAAGGAGAAATATGAAAAAAGCAAATCAAGCTATGAATGCACACAGACAGGCAGACCTTTCAGCATTCTTGTTCTAAGACCACAATAATGGAAACAACATAGGATTGTGTTTATTAAATTACTTAATAATTACTTAATTACTTAGAGCTTGCTCTTGTCTAAGTTGCACACAGAAATCAACACACATACAGTTCGGATGCGAGGCTATAGGAGTGTAAAGAATTGCTTCTAAAATCTTCTCTGAAGTTAATGAATTATCACATCACCACAGGCTAGAAGTTCCAGAGTCACATACAGAAACTTAGGAATACACCAAGTTTCCAAAGAGACCTAACAAATCTAATTAGCAGAGCTTGAGCTATCTCATATCAAAGTAAAGTCTGAAAGTCTTCACCTGTTAAGACTTGTGTCCTGCATTCCCTCAGAACCAGAAGGGTATCATGAAGGGAACTTAGAATTTTGAGTAGCACTACAGTAGAGGGGTTCATCAGCAGAAAGATCACACAGATGTACACAACACTCCAACCACACATGCTTCAGACTGTACAAGTCAATACAAATTCAAAGGGCAGGTGGAAGGTATGTTGAATAAACCTCCAAGTAGTTATTTTACTCAGACTAAGTCTATTACATATCTTGCACGTGTAGATTGTAAACCCTCTCACTTCCCCCTCCCAAAAAATAATCACAATTTATTGTGACCACACAACAGCTACATTGTATAGACTACATTACGGCACTATAGTATCAAGCTAAGGATTAGAGAATCAGTGGTACGTCTGAAGACATAAACCAATTCCTTGCAATTTGATTATTTTTTAATACACTACACATTTCCGGAGCAAATACAAAGTTCAGTCAAATCTGTCTACACTTAAGGATAATGTTTAATAGATTATTTTTAGCAATGATGTTTCATCTTTAACCCTCATCATGTTTAGTGCCACTGCACACACTCCAATCAAAGCTGAAGTTAGGGGCTTGGAAAATATGTCAACAAATACTTACCAAAGTGACCTGCCATAGTTTTGCATTGCCGTATTGTATTTCTCAGTATCCTCGGAATTTTTCAGCAGTGAAGCTGCCCTGAAATTAACCACAATGAAAATAATCACCATTTGACTGTAAGATGCATACTTTTAGAATAGTTCTCAGAGCAGAATGGACAACTGTTTCATGCAGAAGCTTTTCCATGCTAATTAAACACAAACAGCCTATTTTACTGTTTTAGTGCATTAACAAGTATATTCACCAAACATTTTTTCATTTGCCACCTTCCCCTACCATTGGAAAATGAGAGGGAAAAACCCCCCAAAACAAAACAAAATACAACAAAAACCAAAGTCCAACCACCATTAGAATGGGATAGAGAATAAAACTAAAACCAAGCTTACTTACTCCCAAGATTTTACTTAAATCCCACACAGTCAATTAGTTAAATGTCCTGGTAAGACACAGAAGCCTTGGAACGTCTTTACTTTTCCAGTTCTGTGTTCTGCATTTCCAAATTTGGTATAGGAGCATCCCCACACCACCCCCTACAATACACTTAGATGAAATGTACTGCTGAACTGAGAAAGTGAGTTGTTTTAAGGAAAAGAAAAATTCTTAAGTTTTTCAGGTGGTGCACGGAAAAGAGGTCAAGTAAGCTTTCCAAGGGTGTACAGTTTACCTCTCATAGGCATATGCTGCCTGCTGTTTTAGATGTAGATACTCATTCAAATAACCAAGCATTGTGAAAGCAGATACATCATCTGGATTTCTTTCTAGAAAATCAGGATTGTCAATAGGAGAACAATATCAGGAAGAGGTATGAAAAAGCATTAGGAAGATTGTTACATTGAAGCTACAGTGTACACATCTTTGCCAAGTGCTTCTGTCAGTTGCTCACTAGAATAAATTTGACAAGCTGAAGGCAAATACAGAAGAGATAGAAGACTAACATGACAGAAGGTTAGCTCAAAAATGCTTAAGATATTATGGCACAGAATTAATGCACTCAATATATTTTAAGTTTCTCAGCACACCATGGTTTTGGGTTTTATGTGTGTAATGAAATAGGAAAGTATTCATCTCATATTGACTCCAGTAAAATACTGACAGAATCCTACCGGTTTTAATTCTAGATCTCTGGAACAATTCTGGAGAAAGTGCTATAGGATCACTCTGCTTGAGCAGGGAGGTTGGGCCAGATGACCCATTCCAGTGGTCTCTTCTAATCTTAGCAATTAAGCACACAATGAAAAAATGGGTAAGGCACAGACTTCTCAGCTGTCATCTAACCTCAGACTTGTAACTTTTGCTTCCAGTCTAGTAAGGAAGCCTCTCCAGCAGTTCACTTAAGAACAGTGATGGCACAAAGAAATATAATCTCATATTTATCTCATTTAGAGGGCTTGCACCTCATTTTTCAGCTCTCAAAAGTCAGCAACATATTACTCCGACAATTTATTTACAGCAATAATTGCAGATTAATGAAAATCCACATTTGCTCTGTTTACCCTTCAGGCTAGACCTATGCAAGCCTACTCCAGTGGGGAGGCTGGCTTGGAACCATGTACAAAAACATGATCCATCACCTACTGAAGGTTAACACAATCATATGCTTGAGGCTATGGGTTCCACAGCACCCAAGAACAGTCTTCCACCAAGCATCATGGCACAGAGGCAGAGGATCTATATCTGCACCTATGCATACAGGAGAACACAAAGGGAGTCTCAGAGCAAACAAATATCTTATGACAAGCATGACAAGGCTCTGGTCCCTATTTTCATTAATCTTTGCAACAAAGTCTACACAAATGGAGTAGGCAAACAGATATCACATCTGTTTCATTTTTGAGTGACAATAAAAGTCAGTGATCTGCTTACCCTGTTTTTATTACTTTACAGCTCAAAAGCCCCTCCTCAATTCAGCCAGCCTCTCTTGTCCAGATACTAGTACTGGTCTATCTGTTCATTCTGAATGTATCTGTTAGGCGTGACAGGTTAAAGAGGTATTTAAATTACCTACCTGTATATTTGGTCAAGACCACCTGAGCTGCTGGAATAGCATTCATTTGAACAATGTTGTACAGATATAGTTCCGTGTTTCTGTTGGCTTTGTCCTGCAGTGTTGAACATACCCAGTGGGCATAGCCTTTTGCTCCCTCAGCCTCAAGAAACAAACACCCCCCAAAACAGGAGTCATTAAACCTGCTCAAGATACAGCAAAATAATCAGACTGTAATAACAATTTCATGGTTTAGGGTGACTTTTGGCCAAAGATCTGCATCAGTGTTAAGAGGAAAATACCAAACTAAATTACTCCACGCACACTTTTAGCTTGACCTTTGGGCACGGGCACAGTGAATTCTCACACTTTCATACAACTTTGTGCATCACCGTAGGGACAACAACAAAAAAAACTATGAGAGTAAGTCCTCCACCTTCTTAAAACTCAGGGTCCTTGCTGTCTCCTGAAATACTTATAATACATATTATAATAAAATATACCTTTATGTCCAATTCTGTGGGAATGTGAAGAATGTTTTTTCAGAACTTATGGAATTAATTTCTTGGACCCTTGGGACTAGAGCATTTAATACAGTAACTGTCCGCTATACCATGCCAGCATAAGCCAGGAACAACATGGAAGTAAGACTCTCATTTGACACGACTGTAGCAGTTTCACTATTGAAGACATGACTGTTTTTTAAAAAATTCAATCTTCTAAGTAGAAAGAAAAACTTCAGAACAATATAACTGTTATACTTACATGCATATTGAGTTCAGTTGTGTGCCTGAAGAGATCCATAGTATCATAGCTGCCTACTGTCTCTGCAATAAGAGCCTATAGAGAAGCAAGAGTTGAAGTCAGATACTTTAAAAATCATGACATTGACAGAGCACTCAGTATGTGTTATGTCAGGCATATCTTAAACATTCAACAAAATGACACTTTCTTTTCTTCATACTCTTCAAGGAAGATTTGCTTTGAAATAAAATAAACACAATTAAAAGAGGCATAAGCAGTTTCAATGGTATCAGTAATTTAAAGTCTTCTGCTGCTTCTCTGCATTCTTCAGGACAAAGGCTTATGTGTGTTAGAACAACTTAAACCAGCATCTGACAGGAGCTGAATTTCAACATGTTATGTTGCTAGTCCTTTTCTAGAATCCAGTTTCAATTAGCATATCATTGGCAGGTCAGCAGCATGGGATTATTAAGTGCTCATATAGTGATCACAGAAGTATGAGTCACAAGTACCTCAACTACTCACAGATGACTCAGATACCAGCGGGAGCACATCAGCTCTCAACGGTCGGGGGAAAAAGGAACTTCCCAGAAAAGTGAGAAATGCTTTGTCCCACGTATTTTAGAGCCTTACTCGTTCTAACAGTGGTGTTAGAAAGGGAGAGCTGAGAAGAGAATTAGGCAGTACAGCTAGCTAGTACAGCTGAAGCTGAAGCTATCACCTTACTAAGACAGCACTTTATTGACAGTTCTCAATAAAAAGCCACAGAGCACAGTGATTGTTTGTTGACAGTTTCTTACTGAACTCACAACAT
>JAWWMP010000093.1:3105075-3115266 GCA_035047865.1 Dendrocincla tyrannina
TTTTGGAGGCTCCAATTTTGAAAATTTGTTTTTCCATAAAGCAAGCAGTTAAATACATTTTCAAAAGAATAAAATTGATTATCACCCAAAAGTCATTTCCCTACTGACTGCAGATGCTTAAGAGTTCCTCCATCAATTTGGCACAAGATGAACAATGTCTTAACATTAGTAGTCTCAGCAGCAAGCAGTCTGTAGTGTCAAGTTATTTTTATTAAAAAATTTCTGACCATTGGATTTTCAGTGAAACAGAATTTAATCCTAACCAGCAAATAGAACAGTATGTACTTTAGCTGCATGAGAGCTCCAAGCTTCCCTAAGATATATTCTAATTTTTCTCCAAAGAAACTCTGTAAGGTTAGAGTGTCACAGCAAATCATATATCTGCTGATGAGCAGAAAGTAGATACTTATGGGAACTCAAACACTGAAAGTTCAGCCTCTGACCTGCAACAAAGAGTCCTTGGTCAAACCTTGCATCCTCTGGTTTGACCAACAACTTCTCAGTCCTTCCAATAAGTTTTCATTCCATCCAGTTTTTCAGAAAGCAACCTCATCAATTCAGCAGAAGTTCACAGTTCACTTAACCTTATTCCCTCCAGAACAAATACTTAATTCATTTGCATTTCTTAAGTAAAGTGTGGGTGCCAATTTAATTTCTTTTGAAGGAGATACATTTCTTGAATTTGAAAGGGACTTTCTTCTCAGTTTCCCCACACTCCCAACCCCATATACACTCTTAAAAAAAAAAAAAAAGACAACCAAAAATGGAAAGAGAAATTATATTTGAGGATGGGAGATAGATTACCTCAATGTTTCCAGTTGCCAGATACAGAACCCCCAAGTTGGTCCAGGCAACAACATTCTAGATAGAAAAAATAAAGCTAAAACCATTATGCTAAAATAACACTGCATTAGGGGAAAAGTTTTAAATGCCCACTTGAAACAGATGGTAGTTGACTACAGCACTTACAATTTTCTCAACTTGAACAGATTTGATGAACGAATGTTGAGCAAGAGCATAATTCCCAATAGCTGTGGGGAGAAAGAAAAAAGGAGAGCTAGATCTAACTGAATTTCAAAATCCCGTTAGTTAAATTGCCTTCCAATTTAGGATAGTACGAAGCTAGGTCTGTTGCAGAAGACTTACCACTACAAGAAGCAACTACACCAAGTGCATTCCAATAATGATGATTATTACTGTCAAGTCTTACAGCTTTTTTGAGACACTGGAAGAAAATCAAATGTGAATTTTAATTATTAGGAGAGCAAAGATTAGGACTTTACACACTTTTTCAGAGATATAGGTCTTATTGTGGACAGAGAGGATATGCAGACCAGCATGAACATCAGTTTAAAGGATGCACCAAGAAAAACAATACCTGCAAAGACTTCTCTAGCAGTTCACTGATCTCATTCATGTCAGCGCCCACTGCTGTGAGGTGCTCTGCCTGTCGATAATAATTTATTCCAAGATCACACCATATGCTAGGCAAAGGCATCAGTTTTAAAGCTCTGCCATAACACCTACAGGAACATGAATCACAGAATCAATTACTCCAAGTCTCTACATAAAGAGCAGAAAGCAGAAAGAACATTCAAAAGAGTGCTTAAAAATCTAAACAAGCAAAACAACACCAGACAACAATGGAAAGTAAAAAACAACTAACACATTTTTATTCAGACACTTAACGTCACAGAATCTATTCTAGTCTAAAGGCAGTCTGTAGTACGCACCGCTGTGTGAAGCCACAGGTGTGGCTATGTAGGTGTGCATTAAATAAAAGCTCTGTCAGTTACATTATACATGCTTTTCCTTAAATACCAGTCATTTTTGCAGCTCATCAGACTTCCCCTAGAAAGTATCTGACTTTAGAGATACTGTTTGAGATTCACTATACAGCTGCATTCCTTTGCCTTACAAATTCAGTTGAAAAAAGCTCAGAGGAAGTCACAGAAGAGGCTGCAGAAGTACTGCAAATATTTCCTAGATCATGAACTTCAAAACAAGCATTCCCTCTTCCAACACTCCAAACCTCTGAATTTATGACTTTTTTACGGGAAACAAGTACAGACAGAAAGCTAGAAGTATTATCTTGGACTTCAGTTGTCCTGGCAGAATTAGTTAGCAAATACTGCAATCACTCCATATAGAGATGTATGATTTCTGGGATAGTAGCAAGGATGTAGTCATGCTCTGGAGACAGAAACGAGGCGAAGAGCAAGTGCTGATAGCCAACTGAGGCAATACAGGAAACATATCCTGAAATGAGTAGTGTAACTTGAAAGAAACACATGAATCTATTTACCCACTATGCAGATGTCAACAGATCCGCATGTCTTTCATTCTCTAGAAATTAAATAGTATAGAATATCTGAGACTCTGTTAGAGTCTCAAGGTGCACAGAAGCTCTTGATAATAAAAAAAGTATTACCTTCCTCCCAGGATAAGCAGATCATTTTTCTTCAGCATCTGTTTGTCTGTATTATTTCCCATTTTTCCCAAAAGAAGGGATCCTAGTACTTGAACATGCACTTTGCTTGGTGAAATAACATGCACGCTAGTACAGGTATCTCCAAACAGTTTCCAGAGGCAAGATACATCAGGACGGTGGTTTATTGCCCTGTAATTAATTATACAGAGAACCCACATAACACCCATTCAGGCACTGTTCTGAAGAAAAGTTCGCCACTTTGAAGAGTGGCACAAACTCAAATGCAATTCATCAATGAGCTGTTTTATTTTTTTTTAATTCACTTTCTTCCTATTCAAGCTATAGGTTTAAAGGGTCAGAACCAAACAAAAAATAAATTAAGGGAATAAAAGAAACAATAAAACGTCAATATATTACAACATTGTTGGGACAAAAATTCTAAAAATTAGCCATTATTTATCAACATGTCAGCTGACTACATACACTCTTGCCTTTTAGAGAACTATCATGTCATATTACAAGACATGTCTCATCTACAGAAACCTGATGGACCTTCTTTTCTAACAGCAGTTATTCCACAACTTATTTAGGACACTAAAACATTTCGTGTGAAATGCAAAACAAAAAGATTTAGGGAAGGAAGGAAGAAAGGAATATCTTCCTCTTATACACTATTTTTGGTAGCAATCCCCTCCTTCCAGACCCATATATCAGGAGGATGGCTGAAGAGAAGCATGTCATTTCACAAAGTTAGAATCAAATGATTCTGTATCTTTAAACAGAAAAATCCCATAACTTTGTAATTACCATTCATTTAAGAAGCCTATGTTTAGAAATTATTATTCAAACCATTTTCAATAAGCACATTCTTAGCTCTAGATTAGAAGCCCTGGTCTATTCGATGTAGTTTAACTGAAAATCCTCAAACACTTAACTGCCTGTCAATGCACAATCCTAGATGAAATTAAATAAGTGAATATTTAGTACTAACCTTGTAAAATATTCAAGAGCCTGCTCTATGTAATCCACAGCCTTTCTATCCAAATAGTTATCAAGGGCAGATCTTGCCAACATGAAATAGCACTCACCAAGTCCTGAAAATAACACAAAATATCCTCTATGAAAAGAGATGCTTTTACAATATGCTTAAAAAAAAAGCTGGGGAGGGAGAATGAAAGCCTGTTCAGTGTTCTGCTTTATAAACAGATTTATATGCTGCACAGATTATAAACTTATTACAAAATCCAAAGACTCATAATGCTGACAACAGAGACTTACCTTTTAATCTACCTTGTCAACTGCAGAATAATTTGAATATTAAAATAAACATAATTAATTATAAAAAAACATTGCATTTAAGCTTTGGGTTTGTCCTCAAATAGAAGCAAACCCCTTTTATGAACAATCTGCTCTGTATTGGTAAGTCTTTGACAAACACACCGACTTGCAGTTTACACATGTCAAAACTCATTCCCAAAACACACAAAAAAGAAGAATATCATAGTATGCAGAAGAGGAAGTCTTTTTTCAAGAAGACTCGAAGTCAACACTATTTAATCCTATTTATGTAAGAATTTACTTCATATAGCGCATTGGGTCTGGCTGAGATGAAGTCAATTTTCCCCACAGCAAACCTCATATGTACTGGTCGTTGGAAAGCTGGTGATAACACACTAGTGTTTTGGCTGCTGATGAGCAGTGTTTGGAACAGCATCAAAGCAGTCTCTCAAATATTCCCTACTTCAGCAGTAGGCTGGGGGTGGTCAAAATCTTGAGAGAAGACAAAGCCAGGACATCTGACCCACAATGACAAAAGGTATATTCCATCCCATATCACATCTGTTCAGCCATAAAAACTAAGAGAAAGGTGGAAGAGGTGAGGGGGTATTTGTTACTATATTTGTTTTCTAGAGCAACACTAGGCAAACTGAAGTCCTACTTCATGAGAAGTGGCTGCTGATGGGAAGTACAGAATAAATTTTGTTTTCCTGTGCTTCCACATATGGCCTTTGCTATTGCTTTATCAAACTGCATTTATCTTGACCCAAGACTTTTTTGCATCTTATTTTCTCCCTTGCTTACATCCTGCTGAGAAGGGAAGTGACAGAGAAGCTTGGTGGGCAGCTGGTGTCTGAGCAAGGTGTAGAGAACAGTCAAAAAAATAGAGAACTGCTAAAAACCCATTTGTTTTGCCATTGCCTAAGCTCCATTGGAAGGACTTGCAGTTAGACAATGGTTGCAAAAACAGGACGTTCAGTTAACAACCTACAGACTGTGCACAAACAAGGTATATCATGCAAACATCATGTGGATACCAATGCTTTAACCTATAGACTCTAAGTATATCACATGAATTCCTACATGCAGTAAACATTTGATTGCTACAGACTACGTGGTGAACATGGCATTGCTATAGTCTATCATAAAGTGCACCATCCAGCCTGTATATAAGCAAGTACCCAACACACCCAGATGGAGATATCTTCCATCGAAGGACAGATGAGGAACAGATCTGTGGGATGCCACCGGATCTATGGTGGTGACTATCCCTTGCTTTTTCCTATTTTCTCATTTCCTCCTTTCTCTCCTCTTTGATAGGGGATATATACAGTTATAGTGAATTATAGTTTTGGTTACCAACATTGGCCTCGCTTGTGTCTTAATCTCACTCCCACTATATTCGAACTTTTCTCCTCTCCACCCTTGTGGACCAAGAGACAAAATATCCTTCTCTGCTCTCTGTTGCCTGGAACACAAGGTCAACCCACCACAAATGGAAATAAATTCAACTGCTAAAAGGATTTTAATGCCACAATTTCTAGCATTTTGGAATTAGTAACTGGTTTATATCTTGCTGGCACCAGCAGTTATTGTATCTGGCAGTAAGTCACTGGATATGAGTACCATTCATTCTCAGTATTATTTTAACAGTTCTGAAGTTCTCATGCTATCGTACCCTGTATTTATACCAAACTTATGTTTTGCAAGCATCTTAATCTTGGCGCCAAAAGGTATGTCTTGACCACATCGAAGTCCCAAGATCATAAGCTTATCAGATGTCAAGACACTCTATAATCTAAAACCAAACTCTATTTTATTCCCCAAAGTTATACATTACAAGATATGCTAGAGCAGAGGCAGAACAAACATATTGTTTATTCATACAAAACCAAAACACATTCAAAAGATGCATTCAACTATACTTATTCTGTCACCTACTAGGAGACAATGCTTCCAGCAACTCAACTCAGAAACTATATAAACCCACCAGAACAGTAGCAAGGAAACACTGATGGGAAAGCAAAAAAACTTCAGAGAGTCCACAGAAGTTAGCACACCAGACTGAACATCATAAACAGCCTCTTAAGAAAGTGAAGACTGTTTTGAGACTCAAAGTAGGATCTAGAAAACAGAGACTAGGATGAGACAGATTATGAAGATTTGGGAGATATAAGAAAAGTTTCAGTGTAACGGCAACTCTAGGGGGAAATCTTGATACTGTGTACTTATGCATTCTCAAAGCATTTTATTCCACGTAACGCTGTCATCTGTTACCTACAGACACTAAAAAAGCCATACACACCTGCACACTTCTATACAAGACCTTTGCAAACTGCTGCTGCAGTCAGCTGTTGCCTTCTTGCCTAATGACTAGTTGAATTGTCGATCTACAATACCCTCCAACTCCATCATGGATCTGTTGCCATGTTACTTTAGTCTGGCAAACGCCAATCAATGAAGTTATACAGGAGGAGGTAGAGGTGTCAACCAGATTAACTCTTTTGGACGAAAAACTTACTGTTCCAATAACTCAACACTTCTGACATAAGTCTTACAAGAATCAGTTTAGATTCACCCAAAAATCAAAAGGCCTTACACACAAGAAATACTTGTATTAAGGAGCAAACATCATCTGTTTCAGAGAGGTATATGGGGTGAGAATCACTGAAGACTAAGTGGCAGCGAGAATGTGAACAGAACAATCATTCGTTGTTAAAATTTTATGTAACCCCCATATTATATAACTTCAGAATCACAGTTCCATCACCAGGAAGAAGTTCCAGTTGTCCCATTCCTCTGCTTCTAACCATATATATTGAAGACCTTAACATCTTGCCACTTCTAACACTTGCAAGACCTCTTGGAATTTACTGCTATTTTTCATTACTTGAAGAAGCTCAGTGTTCTGGATCACTAGACTAACACAACAAGTGAGGAAGTCAGTGAAGTCAGAAGCCAAACATTATTCTAAGCCCACCTCTTTGAAATGGCAGTCTGATTCCATTGCCTGTTGAGCCAGTGTTTTAGGTGAAACTGCAGCACTGTTAGCTGGTTTCTTCTATCTATCTTCAATTCTTCTCATTTGGCCTGGTAGGCTAAGGATTAATTACCTTTCATACTTACTTGAAAGAGAAATAATCACTGCCATTCATCAGGACTTAAGAGTTCTTCAGATATTTGAGGGCTACTGCAAACTAGCCTTCATGCAGGGGACCACATGGTTCTACATTCCCAAAATATAACCCTATCCTTCCATGCAGGAAACCCTCAATACACTAAGAACCCTTCCAAAAGACTGAAGCACTACAGTATGTAGAGGGAGAAAGAGTGAACACTTTGAAATTCAGACATATTACCTTTCAGTGCAGGCACATAGTTTTCTGTCTTCTTTAAAATTTGTTGATAGGTAGCTATAGCATTTTCATATTTGCCTAGAATCTGCTCAAGTGCTGCAGCTCTATAAATGCTGTACATGAGCCCTGGGTTCAGCTCACTTGCTCTCCTGAAGGATTTCAGAGCTGTTGCGTAGCTACCTCTGTTTAAGTAAGCCTCCCCTAGACTCTCCCAGCAGTCGGAATCCTTTGGATCAGCCCGGAGAGCTGCCTGCAAACTGAAGGTATCAAGATATAAAATTACTTAAATAAAATGTGATAAAAATTCAACAAAAAGTATTTCCTTGCATTACATACTCTCAGAACACAGAACTTTGTATTATATACTCTCGGGACACAAATGCACAATTACAAATAACTTTTAAACACGGCATAATAACGCTTTCATCTTCAGAGCACTTTATAGAATGGCATTGTACCTAACCCCGGCTCATTATTCAGTGATATACAAGGCTTGTCTATGACTGTCACCAGGATTGTTAGTACAGAATACTGCTATGCTAACAAGACTACATTCTAAGAATTCTGGAACAGAAGAGAGACACAGCTTGCTCAGACCCATTTCCCATTGTTTAATACTAGCAATCCTATGATCAGTTAACTTATTTCAAAACCAGCTGTGATCAAAGACCATTTCATTGGGATTTATAGAAAAGGTCTTAAACCAATCACCAGTTCTCTTACTCAGCCACTGCTTGTGACGGCTGACCACTTCTCAGGTAGTAAAGTCCACGATGAAGCCATGCCCATTTTGCTGTACCAGGGCTCGCTTTTTCAGTTACCTCATTCAGGATTGACAGAGCAGTATCCTAGCAAAGCACCAAAAATGCCAGGTTAGTAAACAAGAACTGTTTTTAAAATGTTCTGATGACTTTGTAAGCTTTTCGTGAAAGAAGCAAGGTGGAGGATGACACAATTTAAGTGGTGACAAAATTTAAATACAGAAAATCCCCTAGTTTTCTTTCCATGTTTCCTGATGAATAAATCCTTCATCCAAATCACACATGTGATGACTCCAATGTTATGCTTGGTCCTCATACCCTCCTCCCCACATAAATTTAGTTTGGAACTGGAGAAGAAAACTGAAGCAGGTCCAAATGTGAAAGCTACTAAGCAATGATAGAATTATCTATTTTCAGATCTTATTCTCAAATACAAAGGAAACCTGAAGTGATTCCTCAAAGAGAATGATTAACAGAAAAACAAAACAGCAGTAATGTGAAATCCTGAATGTACAATACCATGTCTCCAAGTTCCACACTTAAGTCTACAGCTGCTGTTCCAGATTCTTCATCCATTTCATCCAGTTCAAAAGCCTTTTTATAGCAACCACGAGCTCTACTTTTATCTCCAGCAATGTCTCTGTAGTAGTTACCTAAATAAAAAAAGGCATTTCCCAAGTAGCTGTCCAATTTTGCAGCCTGTAAAGAAATATGAACATGACATAAGACAGCAATTTGAAAGACTATACTGATAGACAGGTACAGTGATAACTACTTGTTTAATCTCTGCTTACTGGCTTTTTTAAACCCTTTCTGTGATACATCTGAGTTGTCAAACTAAAAATCGCACAGATTACCTGAGTTTTAAGAATCTGCAAAATGTGCCACACACCTCATGACAAAAAGCATTTTGCACGTGAAGTACTAACAAACTAGTTGTGCTAGCTGACATCCCATAATTTTCATATTGTACTGTTTCAACCATTATGCTCATATTCTTACCCTATTACATCACAATTAACTTCAGCCTTTTCTAAAATTTAAGTTCCTTTGAAATGCACTTGGCAGATTTATTTATACTTAGAAACCCACAGCCTCCAAGCAGCAGAAAACAGCTTTGTCAATAATAATAATAAGAAGAAACACATAAAATGTTTTAGAACCAAAAGGTTTGTCCACTTCAACTCCATTCACCAGTACAGTCTGTTGTAATTAAGGTGCAAACAGTATGCAATGATTTGAGTTGCCAGAACCTATCATGACCTTACATGCTGAGTTTACAATGCCTAAAGTCTTGTTTTGTATAATCCTGTATTATCAATACAGATACCAGACTAACTCGTTTGGATTCACATTATAACCTATGTTCAGAGTAAAAGCCTCAATCACTAAAAAACAAAAAATCAGGAAAAGCATATAAATTGTGGGGTTTTACAGACTTAAATCCTTGGACAGACATTGAATCTCTAACACCGCTCTCAACTTTTTTGTTCCTCACTTTCCTCCCAACTTGAATACTGCCCTCCCAATTTCTAAATGTCTTCAAAGATCTGTGCTGGTCACCAGGAGGCCTTGACATACCAACCCTCAAGGAAAGAAGATTGAGGAAATCACCCTTACGTTTGGCTAATTCAAAGGCTTCAAGAATTACGTGAAAAGAGGGAAAAAAAGGCATGGAAATTTCAGGTAACTGCACAGCTCCCTACAATGCCTTTTTGCACAGCTGAACTGTCTGGAGGCTTACACATTGTAAAAAGCAGAATATTCAAGTCTATCCCTCCAGTCAGCGTATTTTCCATATTTGGTTTCTGATATAGAAAAACATTAATCTTACAGTAACAGTTAAAGCAGGCTTTACCTTCAAGAACTGAGTGAGTGCTTTTCCTTTGTCTTTTTTTGTCTCATCACTCATGAACCAGTATGTGAGACCCAGGTAATGATGATACTCTGCAGTTTCTGCCTTTCTTTCAATAGCATTTAGAAAACTAAATGAAAGGAACACAGGTCATATAAGCGCAGATAAATTCTCAAAAGCTGCAAAACCCTATATTCTACTCCTCCATAATATTTCCCTGTTAGAGGAAAGGAAAAAAAAAAGTCTACCTTCTTTCGGCCTGTTTATAGTTCTTCTGGGAATAATGGATGTAACCCTCTAGAGCATGGGACTCAGCCAGATCAGGGTGGGACAACAGAAGCTCTTGTGAAATCTGAGAAAGGATGTAATTTTTGGCTAGTTATTTTTCCAGAAAACCAAGAATTGCACTTAGCTTACAGAAATAACAATACAGCACTCACCTTGGAAGCCTCATCCATTAAACCTTTGTTTAGAAAAGCCTGACCCCTGATAGCTGAAATCACTGGGTTA
>JAWWMP010000093.1:3115366-3125570 GCA_035047865.1 Dendrocincla tyrannina
AGCTGAAATCACTGGGTTACTGCTTGCACCTACAATCTAGGAAACCAAGTAATAAACACAATCAATTTATTTGCTCCCCACACTCAGAAATCAAAGGTGTCAAAAGCAGGCAGACAGCATGAAGATAAAGAGAAAACATTCATATGTTTTCTCTCTTACTCGTGAAAAGACTTAGACAGAATAATGCTGACAAAGAATAAGTATAGCATTGTAGAAAGCAAGGACAGAAGTACAGAATCATGAAGAACAACAACAATGAAACTGTGAGACAAAAAAAAGTGGAAGCAACTTCTGCTAAAGGTTAGCTAAGCTATCTTAAAGTAACATGTTCTTCATGACTAATGACAAGTGAACACAGGACATAGGAAGCAGGATTATAACAACAATTCAAATTAAGGTAAACAACTGGCATAGAACTTGCATGAGCCCAGCAGCAGTGAGCAAGATCAGACAACATCAGAAGTGACAACTTCTAAAATTAGAATTGCAAATGAAAAAGAGCTGCAGCAAAACCTAAAGAAGCAGAGATGGAAGAAATGTTTGGATTACACTACAGCTGGTAGGAATGGTCTAAACCACAAAGAATGTAGAAAGGAGGCAAGCATAGAAATACACAGTTTCAGTACAGAAAGATGAGAGTACTTTTTTAAATTTAAAAAAAACTCCAACATTTTAGTTCATGAAAATACCTGCTCAAGTGCTTTAATGGCTTCTTCTGCAGCATCAGCATCAGCTATTTTAATCAAAGTCTCTGCTTTCAACTGAAGGGCAAGATTCTTCCACCCAAAATTAGGACCTTCAGAAACTCCAAGACCCTCAAGAGCTGTTGACAAGGAAAACCTTTTCATCAAGGAAAACTAGAAAAAACCCCAAACTAAGAAGAGCAGCATTGTTCCAAGCATTTTCAAAATCTTGTTAATTACAATTTTTCAGTCTAATATAGCATCATTTGAACTGCTCTCTCCCATATTTAAGAAATTGTCCTGTAAAATTTCAATTCATTCAAGTTTAAAAACTAAGCCGATTTTAGGGAGGTCCTCTTAGACACATGGACACTGATTGCTTTCTAGTTGCTGGCCTTATGAATGGAATGCCACCTTTTTCCCATTTGAGTTCCGAAGAAACAATGACTTTTCAACAAACATGTTATTTTACACTTCAGTATTTAAAGAAAACAGTATTACTGAAATCAAGGATTTATCTCTGTGCTGGTACAAAGGTTACTTTGTACCTTTCCACACAGTACTGATTGCTTTTCCAATGCATAGTATAGTCTCACTTCAGAGAATGAAGGTATTTTTGTTGAGCTTCAGGATCCTCCAAAGGCAAGAAGTTCCTGCATAATTCAATTAATTGTATTTATTTCCATGTATGATGAACTTTTGTCTGACTTGATACAGCCACTAAGACAGGCCAAGCAAAAAGCAATGCTTCCCCAGAATTCTCTCCAACTTTCCAACTTCCTTGGACTCAAGGAAAATTTCTGCATGAACAGCATCTTTTAGCAAAGAACAATCTATTAACTTACCTCTTGAATTGAGAAATAAAACTTACTTTCTTTGTTCTGAGTTTGCCATTTTAGTTGCATTTGGTACTAATCAGACCTCACACAAGAAAACAAAACACTTGAACTTCATTTATATTCCATATCATTTGCACCTTCACAGATGTCACAAATTTCTCTTCTCCAGGCTGGAAAGGACTTGACAGACTATTTACTTGTTCTCATATGCTGTATTTTTCATATATTTGATCATCCTTATTTACTAGTCAATTAACTTCTACTATTATTTTCTTTTTGCGATGGGGTCGATGGGTACCAAAACTGCACACTGATTTCATTATGCTGCTGAAGTTCTTAAAGAATGTTGCTCTGTTTCACTAACCATTTCCTTCCCCAAAATGGCTAATATTTGACTTGCCTATAAAGCACAGAAGAGGAAGTGTGACTTAACCCAAGGTGACTTAAGTTTCTTTAACAGTCATGTAAGAGATCTCATTAGTTACCACCTGGAAATCTCCCTTATCTATGTGTTCATAAGCCACTTCAAAGGGTTCTAAAAAACCAAAAACACCCAACATTACAAAATCCATGCTGTCTATCCTCAATACTTTTTCTACATTAATTCTCTCTTGTTCCAGTTTTAACTAAATTAACCATTAAACATATCAGACTTGTCAGTGGTTTCTCTGAAATTTCCTATAACCCTTTTAAAGGTTAGAGCTATGCTATATACTTCCAAGCATTTCAGTGCCGAGACAATTTTGGAAAGCAATTATTTAAATCCTTTAGTACTTCACCATTTTCATCTTTATAATCCTTGGCCAATTATTAAGTAGGGAAAGATGGGAAAAGAATTACCTCATTTTCATTCTTTCTCCAATAAATTTCTTTTTACCTATTTTGTTCAGTTTTCGTATTTCCCACACACAAATACATAGGTCTTTTGAATCTCCCTTTCTTGCAAATACCTTCCCTTGCTGTCAATTATTTTCCATGGCTGTTTGGCCAGGTCAGCATACTTCTATCTCTTCAAGTCCTTCTTGGGAAATTTTTCATTGCATTTGTTCCTGTCACAAAAAACGTCTACTTTGGATGCTCCTTCATTTGTAACCATCACATAGTAGCTCTGTTCAGTTTAGATACACATCTAATAACTGTCCTCATTCCCAGCTAGCATAGATGAAGTTTTACAATCAGTAAGGTTTCTTCAGAGGCAGTTGTCCTATGCATCATTTCTGCATTTTACACTAATGTGATTGAAAACTTACCTTTCAGGCTGAACTACAAAGTCTACCAGACTAAATATTTGTGACATCTACCCTAGTAATTTCAGGAAATTATCTATTGTTTGGTAGCACTGGTCAACCACCAGCTGAAGCAGTACATCAGAACATGTAAACCTTCTAGATTTTAACCAGCTTTCTGGTTCCAATTAGCCAAGCATTTTCCCTGTTCCTGAGACTAAGCAGCATAACATGCTTTTCAGCTGTCAGAAACCAAGAGAAGCAGCACGAGCCAATGAGACGGCAAAATGCAAGGGACTATGTCTGCTGCTAACTCAGACCTACAACACAAAGGCCACATTGGCTGGACTACATAAAGCAGTGTACCTCTGCAGCTGTTCTTTCAATTAGTATGCAGTTACCTTGATTGCAGGACAAGACAGCATTTCTGTGTTTGTGAATTTTCACCTGTGCCTCTGCTAAATAATACCATGCTGCTGGACACTGGTTAGTCTTCTGCAAACCTAGTCAAGAGTTTAAAAAAGACAATTAACAAAATTGCTTATGGTTGCTAAGACGTTGGAGCTCGTAGATGCTCTATTACCATATAATGCCACCAAAAATGTATTATCAATCAGATAACAAGACTTGCAGTTAACTTTTTCTTTGAGTCTTATTTTAGACAGTTTTAGACATATGGGCTTCCATGCAATAAGGCAAAAATGAAGAAGCACGTAGGTTCCAGTTAGGCTTAATTGTGCATATAATGATACATATATTGAAAATAAAGGGTAAACTGAGAAAATACACAACACTGGCTTACAGTGCACTTTTGTTACAAAAAGAAGGTCCTTCACTTTGTTGTTGATCAAACATCAGAAACCTGTAGACTGCTTTATAAAGTTTTTCTTAGAAATGAGAAAAGGCCTATAGAACTTTAAGACAGCAAAAAATGTGATAGTAAGAGTATTTCACTGAAACTTCTTGAAGAACTTTCCTTGAAGATTCATCAAGAAAAGTGAATTTTTGTCATCTAACTATAATGCCTGGAAGCTTCAAGGCCTAAGATGCAAACACTTGGGTAATTGGGAAAGACATAATTTCTGAGTCTTATACATTAATACATTATACCAAGAGCCTTGTCCTTTGCATTCTCCCTTCATAAGCGGAATACCACAAGTAAGAGTAAAAATAGGAACAAAATTAACATTAATTAAAATTAAATACTATCTTTAGTCAAAACCAGGATGTATGTTTTGTCAAAACATACAATGGCCATTTAAGCCAGAAGAATTTGCTTTCCATGGAGCACTTTTTCCTCTTAAGCACATGAAACTTTTATTTCACACTTTAGGCAAGACATTATTTCACTGTGGGTAAGCTACTGTAGAATGTCCCAAAATCCAATTTCAGAAACAATTTTATTCTAAATCTAGAATGGATGCAGGATATCACAGCATAGCCTGACTGATTCATGAGCACTTAGATCCCAAATAGTTATTTACACAATATTCAAAATAAGCTGCTATAGCCAGCACAGGAAGGTAGGAGTCTCATTTTCCCACTAGTAAACTTATGAATACTTTCCAGAGAGCTTTGCCATTTCAAAACAAGCAAGTAAATTACAGATGAGTAAGCTAAGTCTTCAGCAAATATGGCTAGTGTAAAACAAGAACAAAAAAAACCCTCTGAATATTTCTTTTTAGATACTCAATATAAGTGTTTACCCAATGCAAGTGTTAGAGATCTTAAAATGAACTAACTTCAAAGGAAATTCATCCTCATTCAGGCAGAGAAATGCAGTGAGTCAATCAGAGAAGCTCCATTACCCTTTATAAATTCCACATTCCTTCATTTTTTTGCTATTGCTGTATTTATTGTTTCATCTAGGTATTTCCCCAATAACAGCAGGGTTAAAAAGTGTTTACATAAAACACAACAGAGTTGACTATAAAGTCAATGACAGATTTCAGAGATGTTATACTTAAGATGTATTTAAAAAAATTTCAATAAGAGAAAGTGTGAGTGCTCTTCTAAAGGCTGGTCTTGGAACTAGCAAAGTACTATGCAAGTATAAGATTCCCTAACTATGCTGTATGAACATTGCATATCTGTAAAAAAAGATAGTATTTCACTTTAATTAATAAAGTTGGTGCTCAAGTTACAGACTACTCATAACGCATTTTACACATTTACCTTCAGTAAGACTCTTAACAGCCTCCTTGTATTTCTTCTCTTGGAGGCATTTTATACCAAAACCAATGATGCCTGGACCACTATTTGTGTCCAACTCAAAAATCCTAGAAAAACAGTGCAGGGCCTCTTCTGACAAAGTACCTGATTTCAGAAAAAGACAAATTTTATAGTTTAAGATTTTAAAAAAATGCAACAGTATACCTTAGCTACATAAATGATCTTTGAGTTCAAAGTAATTTTCCAAAGACACTACATACTTATCATCCTCTAACCCATAAACAACCCAAAAAACAAGCAGTAATCTTCCCAAACAAAATAAACAGACAATCTGAAAGCCCACTTTTTTTAAAATTATTACAGGTATACTTCCTTTGTTAATAAAAACTAATTCCTTCATATGCTTCTCATGTAAGTGCAGCTGAGTACCCACTTGTCAAAATTTGCCACAAATAAATCAATATAATTTCTTTCCAGAGCAGGTCTTGTGTACCTACAAATCTGCTCTGATGAGTTTGCTGAAAAAACCTTGCTGTGAAACCATATAATTTAATGTCCTTGTTTAGTCTTAGCTGATGTCACTAACTTCTGACACTTGTGTTTAGCTGTGATTGTAGTCTTGGCAGTGCTAAAAGGAACAACTGTGACTTTCATCAACAATCCTTGGGCTATTATTTTCTTTGAAAAATAATTGATTCATGTGACATAATGGTGGCCTTTGACTTGCATTTGGCAAAGGGGACTTAACAATACAGCTAAGTTACAAGATAACAAGTGTGAGCCATGAGGGACTAAGACATAGTTGGAATGATATAAAGAAACAGCCTTTCTAGAATATAACGAGCACCCTTTCCAATCCAAGAAGCCTGTGGGATGGTAAGATGTTGTCACAGTATTGGTACACAATAACTGTGTCAACTTCTTCCTTTGAAAGTTAGTTTCTGCCTGTTTTTCCAAAACATTAAGCATTTTCAAATGTTTTAAGAATTTAGAGTCTGGGCCTCATTTGCCTTCATCTTTTCTAATAAAAGTGAAAAATTCTCTTTTGTTTCATCCATGAAGCCTACCTCTAAAACTGGAAAAGGTGTTTTTCTGCCTAAGCTGAAAGTTACTTCTTTTTATATAAAACAGAGGAGTGTTTTTCCTTGCTTTAAAACTTCTGATGCCTTCAAAAATTAAATGAAGTACCAAAATCTAGTCATTACCTTTGAAAATGATGAGAAAGTATCCAACACTACTACAATGTTTAGTGACGTACTGAAAATAGCAAGTGCATCCTCTCAGATCCCTGCACTTCTGAACACACAGTTTTGGTTTTTTCCCAGCAAAGATTCTCCTTTTCTACTTAGAACACATATCTAAACAGATCTGTTTATCACCTATTCACAAGGCACACTTTTTAAGAAAGTTTCACAAATGTTTGACAGGGTTTCTTCAGCCAAAAGAGATAATCTGCGTCAAGTATAACCTAAGTGTATAACCTAACCCTAATCCCATTCTATGCCTTAGAGCACTGGCTAACACTCACCACTTTTTCTTATAAGCTTAAGAAGTAAACCTTCATTTGTCTGGAGAGGCTGCTTTCAAGTTTTGTAAGGCATTCTTTCTTTGACACCACACACATTGCCCGAGTTGGACTTAATTCACAGAAGTTTTTTGTCAATTTACAGTCACAGTTACAGAGCTAGGAAATAGCATGTCACAGAACCAAATCCTTCATTTCCAGAAATGCAACACAGAAGTAAACAGTAAACTTGTACTGGATTGTGAAGGACAAAAACTTGTAAACAGACTGTCACAAAACTAACTATAAAAGAAATAACTTAAGACCCAGAAGTGTCTAAATCCATCCCACTCACCTGAGTTAATAAAGTGTAAGCAAAGTACTTCTAAAGGATAACTCATGGTAGGATACAAAGTCATCATATCATTACAGGCCTTTTTCAACCTAGCTGCTTCATGAGGGAACTTGAAAGGAAGAGAAGTAAATAGTTATTTTTGTGAATTACCAGATGAGAAATACTGTATCTATTCACTGATTAAGATACCTTAGCATAACCTTACTTTTGACAAGCACTGGATGAAGTCCTTGTAAAGATTTTGGTGGTCTTCACCAGGAACAGTGTCAGCAGAGTTCACTGCATGTTCAAATGCAGTCAAAAGCTGTATCAAAAGAAAAAGGAAGTGAAAAAAACAATGACTCTAGGGAAATGTTATCCTCATAGAACAGAATATTTCAATTGGAAGGAAGATACAACAATTATGTAGTCCACATGCCTCACCACTTCAGATCTGATCTAAAGCTAAAGCATGTTATTAAGGGCATTGACCAAATGCCTCGTGAACACTGACAAGTTTGGGGCAGTCAAGTGGCTTTCTAGGAAGGCCGTTACAATGTCTGATTAGTCTTTTCATAAATAAATGCTCCCAATGTCAAGTCCTGTGAACCATTCCCAGCACAGCTGTGAACCATTCCCATACTAGTTCACTAGATCCCAGGGAGAAGAGCTTAGCACCTCCCTTACCACTTCCCTTCTTCAGGAAACTGCAGACAGCAGAGGTCGCTCCAGCCTCTTCTCCGAACAAGACAAACCCAAAGTTATCATCTGCTCTTTAGAGGACATGCCTTCTAGCCTTTCATAGCTGAGTGGATAGTTACTTATTGTCTAGATCCTACTCTTTTGGTTTACACTAGTACTATGAACAGAGAAACTCATGAAGTTTCTTATCACGAAGCATTACTCAAGACCCAACGCATGTTAACTGTCTAGAACAAGACGATGCAATAACATACTGCTACATAGTGTAAGATGGCATTAGGAAGGCGAAATTGGTAACAATATACATTCTAATCCCAGTTTAAAGAAGAAACTTGGGTTACTATCCTCTACAGTTAGCTGCCAGCCCTTCTTTCTGCTCAGATCTAGAAATCTGGTCTTTGTTTTCTTGACTCCTTCTATTTTGGAGAACACAGGCACAAGAGTGGAGGCTTCCAAACAAGCATGCTAACCAGAAAGTTGCCCACATCTTGTCTGTGAAATACTGAATAGTACGTTGCCTTCAGCACCACATCCTTCCAGGTTCAGTTGCTTTACTCAAAACTGTAGATTTGCATGTGAAACCCATTTCTGATATTAATGTTAATTTTTTTCTATTTTAAAGTTCTTTTTATTTACGAAAAAAGCTTAGTACCACTGAACATTGAGACAATTCAGAAAAACAGGTTTCAACCGAGGTCCAGCTGCACTGTACATATATATGTATCTAGCTGACGGAGGACTAAGAAACATTACCAACTGTTCAGTCTTATTATCCTGGTTCGTTGTACTGTCTTTCAGTAAGTGGATCATCTTCTTCCAAAGCTGATGAAGCTCTGCCTTTTCTGCACCTTCCTCCTGTTTCATTTGTATTAGTTTCTGCCATGTTTCAGCCACCTGTCAACAGGAATAAATAAACCATGCTGTTACTCTTTAAAGAACTGGAGGTCCAATATAAGTACAGTCAACTCTATCACTCTAGGATAGACAACAAAGTAACGTTTAAAGTAAAAGCCTGGATTTGCCTGCTTTCTGATTAAAGCAGTAACAAGCTCCAAGCATTGTGTGTGACCTGTCCACCTTCAAGGTACAGTACATAAGGTTGAGAACATCAGGAGTATGAATTCTGACTCTGGTTGTTGGAGGAAATCAACAGCAGAAATAGACCTAAGCAATCCTTCAATAAACTCTGAATTAATAAAACTTACTGGATGTACAGCACAACAGGATCAACAGAAAGAGAACAGCAGCAGCATCTCAAGTTGAAATTCCAGTGTGGAAAAGTCAACAGAACTTAAAAAGAAAAAATAAGGCTCCAAAGGTTAACTTCAGTTTCCAGTTCCACACAGAGCAAGTCTAACTTCATATGCTAAATTATTAGCATCGAATTGAGTTTCAAAACTGGCATAAAAAGCAGATTTGGACCAAATTAATAGTCTTGAACCTGATGCTATATGCTGTGTAAAATTTTTCATTTTCCATTGTTGGAGATAAGGTAGGAAGATGACCTGAAGTATGCCAATGTACCACCTTGTAAGAAAGCAACTTTTTCAAAGATCAAAGGAACAGCATACTTCTAAAATATTCAGTCTGTAACATTATTATAAGACAGTGCCAGAAATATTGCTGTTGAACTACTCAGGTATTTAACAACTCCACCTCACGGTACTGGCAAGAGTTGTCATTATTTCTGCAAAGCTTGTGTTGTTCTTGAGCGGCCTTACTGTGATGGGACTGCAGTACCTAAGACTCAGGCAATTGAGTACAAGTTGTGTACATATTCCACTCTATTCTCTGGAATGAAGCATCAGGGACAGTCTAGGAAGGGATCACCACACCAGTGAAGAGTTAATCAGACACCTAGAACTGTCCAAGCAAGGCAAAGGACACCTGACTCATATATACTGCACGTAAATGAGCATTTGAGACCACTCCTGACTTCTAGAAATATAAGAGAAGAATGATATTCCGCCCTTTCAGCTAGTGTTTTCGTCACCTTCTGACAGTTTATGGATTGCATTCAAGTCTTACGTAGTGGAAAAGAAATCAGAGTTAAAATCAGTTCTCCCTGGTTGCAGTCCCCAAGATTGTAAGTGGTCTGTGGCTCAAAAAGTGGGGAGTCCTTGATGAAAAATAATTCTGATCAAATAGAAAATTCTTGTTAGAAGAAAGTACTTGACCTACCTCTAAATATTTCTTTTCTTGATGATATAGTTCCACAAGCTTGTTACATACATCACACCATTTCTGCTTGTCACCACTAGAAAAGAGGAAGAAAATCCCCAAATAACCAAGTTCTTCACATAACAGTATGATGTTTTTCAAATTTTCGCAAAAAAATTTCAGTAGGTTCAGTTATCAAACTAATATTTAGAATAAATAGTCCAGATCACCTTCTGAGTTTTACTCACTGCTGCTCTGAATAAGAAAAAAAAAATTACTTTTAGGGACCATACATTTCTTTCTGATCAATATTCAAATTAAGGAAACAAGTCAAACACTGTCAGCTTCTGTCAGCTACAGTGACAGTTGAGTTAAATTTGTTTAGAACTGTACCTCTATGAGTCAGATGACATATATTCTGTGATCTTAAAGCAGAGAAAAGTAAGCCTATTTATGAATGCAGGTAATGAACTACCAGAGCTAAATGCTTCAAGGCAGTGGGTTTAGACAGGAATAGGACAGTAAGGAATTCTCTAAACTACTCACTGCAATTAAACTGAGAGTTTTTGCCCTACCAAAGGGGA
>JAWWMP010000093.1:3140611-3153798 GCA_035047865.1 Dendrocincla tyrannina
TGGCTTTTAGAAGAGTCTTATTTTGACATGTCATCTTTTCTGCCTGAGGATTAATTTTCCTTTCGGATGTGTCAGAAAGTCTCCTTTGTTGCTCCAGAATGGGGAAAGGATCTGAAGTGGGATTTTGTTGGGAGATTTTTGTGAGGGTGGTTTTAGTTTGAATTGAGGTTATGGGTTTAGTTTTTTGGGTTTGGGGGATTTTTTTCACTTTTGAGAGGGTTCTTTTAACTTGATCCAAATCTCAGTCTGACTGGATAGTAGCCTATGGTCTACATTACATTTTTTTTTCTCTATAAGTCAGTATTATGATGTTAGATGCAATTTGACACACCCACACATTCCTTTATCATTATTTCATTTTAATGTTTGTGAAACGTGCTTTCCCTAGAGATCTTTACTTGTTCTAAGTAATTTCTTTACTTGTTCTTTCTTTAATTTCTTTATTTGTTCTAAGTATTTTCTTTATGGATACTTCCATTAGCTTGGAAGTATGAGCCTAAACAAGATGTTAAAACAATGAAAAGAATTGTTACAGATAATTCTGAATAGCTTTTCTGGAGGTTAAAAGTGCACTGGTAAAATTGCTGTGGGGATGAAAGTGGTTAGGTGCTCTTTAAACAATAATAATGGTGTGTTTTGATGAAAGTATGTGATCAAACTTAGAGCAGTTTCATACTTACTTTTAAAATTTCTTTTGTTATATTTAAATTGCCATGAACAAAATAAAGATTAGTCAAGGTCTTAGGCTTTTGCCTCCCCCAGTTGGAGCATCATTCCTTATAGCAAAGAAACAAGGACATCTGCAGCTCAGATTTCCCAGTGTTTTAGAGAGGCAATAAATGTCATTAGATTAGAATTTTTTTTTTCTAGAAATCATTAAAATGTTGCCCTTTTTTCCCTTTCTTGCTTTCTCTGCACCCTTCTTCTCTGTTACTCCCTCAATAGTGTGTATCAACTACATCTAAAGCAATTGAATAAGATAAATTACTCTAATAGATTTTTGTTCTAAGTGTGTTTAAAAATGTTTTAACTGTGCAGATCGAGAATGTTGTTTCTAAAGGCAGCCTCACCAGGCAAGTTATTTCCCACTGAACTCTTTCAAGTAACAAAAATCTAAGACCTTCCTTCCAAGTAAATAGCATGTGAATCCATGCCAGAACGTACAGCAGTGTCAAAAAGAAGCAGACAATATTTCTAAATATTGTTTTACAGATCTGAGAAGAACCATTCTGACATGAATTGATAATAAGAACGGTGATTCAAAAGCAAAAAAAAAAAAAAAAAAGGCTGAACGTTTGAGTATAAAATAGATGCACAATAGTTATAGCTCAATTGAGTAACAAGTCTCCTTTAGGTAGGAATTATAAACAGATTGCAGTTGAAAGTATAGGGGAAGTTATCCAGGAATCTGTAATGCTTTTTGCTTGGAGGAAAAGTGAAGAAAACGCTTTCTGCTGAGTGTATATCTTGTGTATGTATTTTCAGTAACCGTGTGGAAGCTTGGACTAGGGATGTTCACTTCCTGCTCCGGCAAGAAGGGAGACCCATGGTAAAACTTACGGGTGATAGAAAGCAGGTTAGAGTGATGGAAGCAGATTGGCAGAATACTGATAAAGCTGTAAATTGGATTAAGGAAGAAGCTGTTAACCTTACTCAACCATTTGTTCTTTACCTGGGACTAAATTTACCACACCCATATCCATCACCCTATGCAGGAGAAAATTTTGGATCCTCTACATTTCTAACATCTCCCTATTGGCTTGAAAAGGTATGTGAAGATGAAATTTAAATATAAATTTATTAATAGCTGTACTTTTTACATACAGTATTTTATTCATGATTTTTCAAGTCAGATCCAGTCTTGATATTTCAGTACATAGTAAGAAAGGATTTGAATGAGATGTTAGATTTTTGATTTAAGGCTAAGCAAATAGAAGTAAGGAATTCCTCTCTGTTGTAGGAAAAAGTTTGTAGCAGTAGTCACTGAATCAATAAAATTTTGGAGTTAAATGGCTAGAAACACATTAAAGAGAACAAAATTATTGCAATTCTTAGCTGTAAATTATTTTCAGTAATTGTCTGAAGTTCACTGTTACGAATATTCTGTATTGTTTGTTATAAATGATGTGATGTGTAACCATTTTGTCTGCGTTTTACATTGAAAGATTGACTTTTCCTGCTGTACGAACCTAGAACATGAAGCCACACAAGACACAACAGAAGTTTATATTTTAACTCTTCCTGTGCTATAGTAGGTTTTCAATGGTTTTAGAGCACAAAAAAGTCCCGTTTTGTCTGTATGTAAAGCTAACAACTAGCACCCCATTCCAAAGAAGAAATATTTTTTCCTCTGTCTTGTATGGCCTCCAGTTGCCATTATCTGCCAAAAAATATAAATGTTACAACAGATTTCATTGCAGAAAGACATTAAATTCTCTGCAGCTGAAGCCTTGGAATTCATTCTGAAAATACTTTTTACTTGAAAAAAAAACCCTCATATGCAATTTGTATGACTTGTGGCCTTTTCTACTGGAGAATTGCTACATCTCTTTATCTAGGTGCACTAAAAATGCAAATATGTAGAAAAAAGAATATACAAATGAAGGTTGAGACAGGTGAATTTCTTTGTATTAATGAGGGTTGTGAGTTCTGGGATTGATGAAAAGTTTGTGGGGAGAGGAAAAACATGGGATAAAAACCTTCATTTACAAAAACAAGATCTAGCTTAATTGTTAAGGAAATCTTGCTAGGTGCTAATTGCTAGGTTAGATGCGTCTTGGGAAGTGGGGATAGCTTTTTCCAAGTCACAGACAGAGTTAGGTCATCTCTGACAAATTTTTGTCATCCTTAATCCAGTTAGAGTACTTAAACCTATTTTGCTGAGGAGCTTTGCACAACTATGTGTACATACTCTGTTGTGTGAACCACATAGGACCATTCATTGACACTTGTCTGGTTTTTCCTGAATGTAGCTGTGTTTTGGTCATGGAAGAAGCAGTCTTTGAAAATCAGAAAGGTAATTTCATGAAGAAGCTTGATAGCATAGATGAAGAACTGAATTAAATGTCCTCTTTACTGAGGCTCTAATACAGAGCAGGGTATCAACATGATATGTTTTTGAAACCTTTTGTTGCTAAGCAGATGGTCCCCTGTATTTTGCACAAGCTGACAGTTTTTCAGGGCATGTGACTTCTTTCCTATCTATGAATTAAAACAGACAAACGGATGATGACTTTGTGAATCCAAGCTGTAGTTCTATAGACAACCATCACTTCTTGCTCCCAATATATCTTAAGCAGCTAATAAATACAATTTGAGAAGTTTAACATGTAACTTCATGTAGCCAAATACCTTGAGCAATAGGAAGATAACTGTAGTAGTTGCCTGCTATTATTTTACCTTCCATGATTTCTTCTAGCAGCCTATTTTCTGTACAGCCTAAGGAAACTTAGATTTTGATGTGTTTGTTTGACTATTACAAATCCAGATTTTATTCCTGTGGGCACTTTAACTCTTGCAGTCTTTCCAATTTGTTCAGCTGTTTGCCTCTAGTGGCCTTGACTTGCACCAGGAACCATTTCAATTGGATATTAAGAAAAATTTCTTTACCAAAATACTTGTCAAGTACTGGAACAGGCTGCCAAGACAGTGGTGGATTCACCATCCTTGGAGGAATTTGAAAGACACGTAGATGTCACTTGAGAATGTGGTTTAGGTAATGAGCTTGGCAGTAGTGGGTTAATGGTAGGTCTTGATGATCTTAGGGGTCTTGTCCAACCTTAAGGATTCTATGACTTAAGACATCTACTAGATATTAAGAGAGAATACTGTGGGAGGTGGAATGTTGTGGGTATTAGAACACATGGCCAAATATGGGTAATGAAGATCTGTCTGGGGAGCTTATGGTACTGTGTCTGTCTCTCGAGCGTATGGTGTATCTTTGACCATCAATGATGTTAATGTCCACATGTTCCAATACCCACAACATGGGACTGATACTTTTAAATTGCCACAATAAACAGGAATGTAATGCTCCTAGGGACAGCTTTGATCTGATTGCTTTTGTGCTGTACGGAGCCCCTTGGACAGTATAAGTAACCAGTGTTGGCCATGTATGGGGCCAGCCCAGGAGTGGAGCTGTGGCTGCAGCCCTGGGAATGGTGCTTCACAGACACCAAAGTTGCTGTACAATGGTCTAGTCCTCAGATCTGTTTGTTAGATATTTTCAGAGGTTCCCAAAGGCAATGAGTATGGATTTAGTATTTGATACATCTAGGCTTTTCATACTAAGATTACATCTTCTCTCCTTTGTGGTAATTTGTGCTTTAAGTCTGCAATATAGAAATAATTAACTGTTAAATGCAGCACTTACATAAGGGAATGCTTTTAAGTATGACAGGGTGGGCTAAATGTATATATCAAACTTCAGGGCTCTAAATCTAGTACTGCAGCATACAATATCTGTGAGTGTGCCAGTTTGAATATACAGATCCATCACTGCTTGAAATTGATTGGCTTTTTAGTCTCACTCCAAGAAAGTTATATTTCTTTATAACTTAATGGATTGGCAGATGTAGAAACACGTAGAAAAGTAATAGAAAATTGGATTAATGTGGTCAGTTCTTTTTGTCAAGATGTCAAGACTTGTCATCACTGTCCTGGGGATTTTCCCAGACTGCCTGAATTTCCATGTTTTCTCACATAACACACAGTCTCTTTGGTACATGAAGTTTGTAGTTGTCTGTAGAAGACACTATGCCAATACTTCTGTACTTGCTCTGGAGTACAGTTCTAGAAGATTGCTCTGTGCTATCTCTCTTAAAAAAAATACAGCAGCTGATAAAGTACACATTTCTGGCTCCTAGCCTTAATTTCTAGGTGATTTTGTAGTGAGTTTTTTGAATTACTTAATTCCTCTGGAAGCCACAGGGAAGTACAGACAAAGTAACAGCACCATGTAGCAGATAAGCAGCTGGTGTTTCCGGGACCATAAACTGAGAACATTTATGCTAAAAAGTTTTTAATTAAATCTGTGTTAAAACAAAATTGTTTAATTCAGTTGCTAAAGTAATGTCAATTTCCTCTTATTTTTAGGTAACTTACGAAGCTATTAAAATACCCAAGTGGTCTTCTCTTTCAGAGATGCATCCAGTAGACTATTACTCATCATACACCAAGAATTGCACAGGAGAATTTACAAAGGAAGAAGTGAGAAATATCAGAGCATTTTATTATGCTATGTGTGCAGAGACAGATGCCATGCTGGGTAGGTAATATGTCATCATACAGTGGATTTTCTAGTTTTGATATTTTAAGAAAAATGCTAATAGGGCTGATCTTTGGGGAAACAATAGAAAACAAAACACCTCAATTCAGACCTGAAAGCAAGTCATGTGGATGTTGATTAATCAGTCTATGTGATAAATAATGGGATAGCTCTTAAGATTCTTGCAGGGTGAATTCAGTGCACTCTGAAAAGTAATCACAACCACCAGTCAAAGGCTGTGTTGAAAACCAGCAGCAAAACTGCACGGCCCATGTACAGGAGGAATTAAATGCTCTTTGATTAAGTGCTCATAGAAATAATGGAAACATTTTTGTGAAGGCGACAGACTGACAAAGCAAAGCTGGAAGGAAAAATGCATTTTAGGACATAAGTAGTTTTCCTTAGAGGTTGATTTCAAAGGCATAAACTGGATAATAGTTGTTACACATAAACTAAACAATAAGGTTAGATTTGGACTGTCCCTTAGCAGCATATTATTGAAACTTAAGAAATAATTAATTGGACTAGACATCTTTCTAATTTCCAGTAAAGTCTACATACACAAAAATGGAAATGCAAATTGGTCTTAATTTATTTCTGAATTTGAAAAATGACCATGAATGAACAAAAATTTGCTTGCATACTAATATGAAATTCATTAATAAATAAGCTAATATTTTAGACATTAAATTGATAAGTTGAATTAAGACACAGAATTGCTCTTCCTTATTTTATGAATGAAAAGAAATCAATGGAACCCTGCCAGTTTTAGGGAATGAAGGGATTGCAAGGTGGGGCTTTAATTTTGTAACATATTTTGATCAGTTTGTTTAACCAAGAATCATTATTACAGTGCTTTAATATTTAAGATGCATAAGTGCTTTGCTTAATTACCAACTTCATTGATCCTGGCCCTGTCTTTATTGCACAAATGTACATGCAAAAGGCGAGGAGTATCGGTTGTGTCTTAATTGCACAAATGGATGCACAAAAAGAGAGAAGCTTCCTTGAGGAGGATTCCTTGAGGTTTGCATGCTGCTTTTCAGGTACAGAAGTTGGAAGAAGTATTTTGAATGTGTTCTTTTAAGTATCTTTTTTTTGTTGCAGGTGAGATTATTTCAGCTCTGAGAGATACAGGTCTCCTTAGAAAAACAGTTGTTATATTCACTGCGGACCACGGAGAACTTGCTATGGAACATCGTCAGTTCTATAAAATGAGCATGTACGAAGGAAGTTCCCATGTTCCTCTTTTAGTTATGGGACCAGGTGTAAAAGAACAGCAGGAAATACCGAATGTAGTATCTCTTGTGGATATATATCCTACTATGCTTGGTGAGTTGAGTAATTTCAAATGATTTTTTTTTCCAGTTACCATTATTATGCATTTGTATTATAGTCAGAATTATGCCTCCACTTTGTGAAGCAATATAGTAGTACAACAGGAGATAATTTATTTATATAGCATACATACAGACTAAATAGAAAAAGTAAAAAATGGATGAAAAAATTAAATAAAGAAGCTAAGATGTTTCCTCTTACTGTCCTCAACATAATTACACTCACTGATTATATATAGGATTATTTGTTACTAAAAAAAAGATCATAAAAACAACCAGATACATTTTAGACATGAATAATTCTTGCTAGCCTTCATACCTAACAGTTTACCACAGAAATTACAGTGTAAATGCATCCAGGGATGAGATCAAACCTGAAAGGATGGTGGGTTCATTAGCTTATCAAAGGAATGTCTTTTATGAAGAGCATGTGGAAGAACAATAGGCTCTGTATAAGAAATGTGCAATTGGTCTGGGCAAATATAATAAGATACGATAATGGATATCTATTCTCACCTTATTAGATCTGAAAGGACTCAGTATGGGACAGAGAGTCAAATAAAAAGAACTGACATTAAATTTCCTTGATGGAAATCACTTTTTAGAATGAATTTTTAAAGTTATCTATGATAAATCATGCAAGAGGTGATTCTCATTGGAACTAAACATCAGCTGAAGCTGCTATGTGAGACTTGATCTGCAATCTTTTAGGCTACCAATCAGAAAAATGTTCTTTTCAAGCCAGTCTGTAAAGCTTGCTCTTTAAGAGGTGTCACATGTACACTGCAATTGGCTGAGAGAGCATGGGGCAGTACTTCTAGCAGTAAATGTCAGCAAAAAATCCTCTTTTGTATTGTTCTAACTGAATTTTTTAAAGAAATATCAAAAGTTATTTATCTGTCTGTGTCTTCTCAAAAATTTTGAACCTGTTATCTAGTTGAGAATAACATATAAAATGAGTGGCTTTCTCTTTTGAATTTGATATCAAATCTTTATATGCATACCTTTACTGGTTATGAATCTTATGTAAAGAGTTAAAAGTCTTTTTTTTTTCCTTCTTTGTCCCTTTTCCCCAAATGAAGTAATTGGTTAGGTGGCTTAACATCTTTGCCTCCTTTTTTCCCTGCCCCTTCTCTGGAACTTTCTGGGTGTAATCCCTTCTTTCTCTTCTGGCAGTTCCCCTTTCCTGTAAACTGAATGTCGAGATGAATGTGAAAACACGGAGAATCACTTCTGTCATCTATTATGTCCTCAGTTTGTATGCTACTGCTGACTAGTGAGGAAACAGATTTCAAGTCAATTTTTGTGATAAATGCTTTGTGTTCTCTCAGGGAAATAATCTCTTGACACCATCCAAATGCTTTGCTCAAGACTTCCTCCTTGACTGACTTTGTGAATAGGCACAAATGTTTTGATTCCAGCAGAGTCTGTGTAATAAGAATAATTCAGCCAGAAGTGCAACAGCTCTTGCATTTTTTAACAGGATGTAGCATAAGCTTTCCTCCAGGCAACATTGGTTTTGTTGGTCTGTATGGAAGTATCTTTGGCTTTGAACTGGAAAAGCTGGAGCTGCTGAAGGTACCTGGCGCATTCTTTGCACATGCAGTTGCCACAAGTGCATTACAAGTTTAGAGTAACAGGAAAGTCTATATCCCTTTTTCATTTGTTGAAAATGTATTTGTTGAAGTGTATTTCTTCAACTATTTTGCCCATGCATGGAGAACTGCTAGGTTTACACATTACAGGTCTTCCTAGTGCTTAGTTGGATGCTGGCTGGACAGAGGACAAAAAGAAAGATGTGTGCTGATAAAGGAAAAAGTCGTCTATGGGCAATTTATGTGCACAAAGTATTGCCACTCAGCATAGAACTGAAGATTAAATACTACCACGGTTCTCGGTGAAGTGGAAGGTGTTGAATTTTGAATGTGTATAGATGATATTCAGTGAGGTGATTAAAAAGTAGAAGTACTGCCATACCTGGTTTTTGGAACATGCTGAAGTTCAGAGGACATGGTAGGAATTCTCAGTCATGTTTTTCAAAATGTCTCTGACAAACCTTTGAAGCCCTTTAATATTGACCTAATCTTTGGGATCTAGAGACACTTGTGATATATGAGGATGCTGAGGAGCTTATGGATATTGCAACATCTTCTGAGGGCCATTTAATGGGCTATGAAGTCACCAGAGCTTTCGTTACATGCACTGTGTTGATACCACCTCTGATACCATCTTTCTCTCTAGTCCTGCGAGAGAAGGAAGTGCACCTGCTCCTTAGTTTCCTCGCCAGTTTCAGATGATAACTACAATGGCTACCTTTGTGAAGCATTTCAATATTCACTGATGAAGAATGCTACACAGGAGCTTAGCACTGTTATTGTTCAAGGAATGACTGCTACACCATGTTGAATGTGGAGCTTTTAGGGTCTTTTCATACTATGACATTCTTTTTCTCCTCTTTGATGTAGTAAGAGCAGAAAAGAAATGTTTATAACCATGATTAAAAAATAAAAAAGCATCTTATGATTGCTTTTTGCAAACTTGCTATTAGATATAGATGATAGTACATTTCATTGTGATGGTGGGCAGCTTGCCTTGGGAAGTTCCTTAAGACTTTTTCTCATTGTGTATTTTGGGGTTCTTTTGTTGTACAAGAAGAATAATTAATCAAAACAAAATGTTCAGATGCCTGTAGCACTGTGTTAGGCTTTTTCAATCATGGAAACTGCAGCAGCATTTTGATTTTGTATGTCTTTCCTTAGATATAGCAAGAATTCCTGTCCCACAGAACCTCAGTGGCTATTCTCTTATACCACTGCTATGTGTAAAGGCTGAGAGTGAAGTGTCACTGAGAGGACCTCGGCCCTCTTGGGTGCTGAGTGAGTTCCATGGGTGCAATGTGAATTCTTCTGTGTATATGCTGCGAACTGGCAAATGGAAATATATCACATACGCAGATGGCTCTTCAGTACTACCACAACTATTTGGTATGTTGCAAATATTATGTCCTGACTAACTCATTAACTTACTTAAATGCAGTCTTAACTCACTTTTTGTTTGTTTCAGACCTTACTGCTGATCCAGATGAGCTAACAAATGTTGCCATAAAGTTCCCAGTAATTGTGCATTCATTGGACAAAATACTCCGCTCTATAGTAAACTATCCAAACATTTCTTCTTCTGTTCAGAAGTATAACAAGCAACAGTTTATCAGTTGGAAGCAAAGCTTGGGTCAGAATTACTCAAGTGTTATTGCGAACCTTAGGTGGCATCAAGACTGGTTAAAGAAACCAAAAATATATGAGAATGCAATTGACAAGTGGCTTGGGAAGTAGATACAAACAACCTGGATTTAATATGACTGAGGATATGAAAACATTATGCATTTATAATATGATACTGTATTTCAAGTGTTAGAATTATTGTCTTTCATAAGCTGTTGAAAGCAAACAGTTACTGAGTTGTGTTAGGAAGGCAAGAGCATTTTATAAAACTAGCCAGCACAACAGAACTAAAGTTTTACCTGTTATTGTTCTGTAACACTTAAGTGTACATAGGAGGGATAATATGTCAATATTCCATAAATATGTTTATGGAATATTTAGCTGATTGCTTGTTAGAACTCAATAGGAATTTCCATTTATAAGAACAGAGTAAAGCAAGGATTGTAAAATTTAATGAAGTTAGCTACCAGTTACAGTAGAATTTGCTGGATTGATTGTAAGTCCACATTGAATACATGTTCATCCACTTTAGAGAAGCTGTAGCAGTTAAAATATAATCAGAATGTTAATAACAAGTATTGATCTGAACATTGATGTGATTTATTCAAGTACTTAACTATATCAGGATTTCTGTATCGTGTACTTGATTGACTCCATCTTTTCAAGATCTGCCTGCTAATCTCTCACTTTTGGATCTGATACTTATCACTCCCTGCTTGTTTAAAATTTTGTAATATGCATGAGCTCCTAACTGGACGTGGTCACAGTCAGAAATTAAAAAAAAAAAAATTAAAAAATCCGCTGTCCAAACCTGTGAGTTGAGCAGTTCTCTGAAAAGTGGTAGTGTGATTTTCATAGCGTAACATGAAAACTGCTTGTCTAAATCTCTGTTACACAGTTAGATTCTGCAAGTAAATGCTTGTTAGGATCTGGTTATTGAAAGATGCCTCTGCCTGAATTAAGGTGAAAATGAGATCATATGCTAAAGTCAATAGTATGGTTTTATTTAACAGTAAATATGAGGTAGGGAGAGAGATAGGAAGCGAGAAAGAGAGAGAATGACAGAGAGAGACAGATTAAGTAGAAAGATAAAGATACCACCACCACATGGATTCCGACAGCATCCTGCTGGTCCTTCTGGTCTTCTCAGTGAGGATCCCAGCGCCATGCTTCTGGGGTGCCACTTTTTTACAGTCAAAGTCCCCCATATGCACGGGGCATCTCAGATGTTCCCCCCACTTGGGATGGCATGAGTGTTAGCAGTTGTTTTCTTTCCCACAGCTTACACAGTGGAATTTTGTCCAGCATGCTAATTTCAAAACTTTGCTTTCATTTGGGTATGTAAATAATGTTTTCCTTTATGACAGTTTTCCACAGTGGGAATCTTTGTTCAAGTAGCTTACCCAGATCTGCCTTACCAGGCCTCGTTCCTGTTGTTGCCATCTGCTCTTATCACAAGTTCCTGTCATAGTAACTTATCTCATGGGAATTTCCTTCTTTGACAGTGTTTTGAGACAAGTCATTGCATTCTTTAAGTCCTGTCGATGCTTTAGTGTGCATCAATGAGTGAAGAACTGAAACCTAATATATAAGAGAAGACAGAATTGAAGCTTACAGGGAAAGTTAACCTAAAAATAACCGTTTCATATTTTTCTAGGGTTGTGACAAAAAAACATTTGGTAAAAGGTAGGATTTAGGTAATAACTCTTCTGATTAAGGAAAAATGTAATTATAGCAGCACTTAGGTGTGCTTATTCTTGGTCACAGTCCTTGCTGCTATAGTACAAATTCAGGATGACATTATACTTAATATATAAATGCTTTCTCAAATCTGTAATTAAATACTTAGCAGTAGCAGTAAGCCGATAAAAAGAAACATAAAAAGTACTTGTATTTTCTGATGGCTAAGCATTCCTCATGCATTTCATAAACTACTTACCACACTGGAATTAGATATATCCTGATGAGTGTTTGAATTGTTTTCTGTCTTTGTGTCCACAGAACATTACTGCTAACGTTATACAACGTACTGCTATGGCAGAATTTTTTTTTTTTTTAAATTTTAGTAAGCAAGGAGCAAATCAAGTTAAAAAAGCCTTCAAACTGCATAGCGCATGTCATTATAATTCTGGTTGAAATGAGTTCAGGTAGAGATGAAATTACTTAAACAAAATAAATGGGCTGCATAATTAGAGAAAGTATTTATATTCACATGAATGTTTGTTCTAGAGGAAAAAGGATACAGAAATTGATCGCTTTCCAGAGGTCTGAACAAAATGCAGTGCATTGTAGAGAATGCAATACAATAAAACTATGGTGACCTGAGTGTGTCTTGTGTGTTCCTTTTTTAATGACTGAATGTTTAAAAAAATTATTAGGGAAAATTGTGTTTTGTTAGTTCTGTGTACAGTGTGTTATTTAAAGACATGAGCTTTTAAGATGCACTAATATTAGGTTTACAAAAGTGCCACTTTGTGATAATCTCTGAAATGGAAGAAAAATTGGAAAAACAGACTTCTTCCACTGATGTCTTGTGTCACACACTGTCCGAAGAAGCCCAGTGCATGGCAGCAGACTTCCAGATAATGCAGGAAAACACCAGAGGTACCATGTCAGGACGCAGGAATGCTTGTTCACAGCATTCCTGTGGTGCTGTGGTGTGTGAGCCAACAAGTAGCAGACTTCAATCAGATCCTCAGTCACTATGCCTACATTAGTACTTCTGCTATCTGGTCTTCTTGAAATGCTTGTTTAAAAAGAAAACATTGACTTGTTTGGTAAAAGAAAAACTTTGACTTTTGCAAGTGGAAATCGAGCCCAGACAAAATTACTGTAAGTTAAGTTCAAAACTGGCTAAAATCAAGCGCAGTAGTAGATTCTAAAAGTCAAAAAGTGGGAAGGGTGGTAAATATTGTCTGAAAGAATTTTATGTAGTTCTATTTTTTACTTCTTTAGTATGTCTTTTACTGCTAAAATTTGAAGTAGTCTTGATTAGCTGGATGAAATGGTCTGAAACCAATCAGGTAAAATTCATCATAGCTTAGTTAAAGGTCAAAATCAAATGGAAATTGAAAAATACTAAAATTATGAACAACAAAATCCCTAGGTTTCAGTTTTGCAGGAAAAAAAAGCCCCCCTATGCCTGGACATTTTAGAGAAACAGAAGCGTATTATGAATTAAGAGTGATGTTCCTGGACTGGCGGTCATGTGGCTGCTGCCTCCATGGCTTGCAGGAGCAGGGAGAGGCACAGGGCCTGGACCAGATGGGAGAAGCTGCAGCAGTGCCAGTAGTGTGGGAATTTTACCACTCATTCCATTTTCCATTTCCATGTATTTTACGTGGCTTTGTTGGAAGAATGTTC
>JAWWMP010000093.1:3267745-3280007 GCA_035047865.1 Dendrocincla tyrannina
GTCACTAGAACAAAGGCTAACCACTTGTTTTATTTCTAGCTGTAGCTCTAAAGCACAGACACAGAAAATCTTAGTTAAGAAGTCAAAAAATATCACAATCAGACATTTATTTTTAACCTAGACTGAGTTTAAGAAATGTCTGGAAGGAATTTTCTTAAAAGATTTTTGTAGCAAGTTAAATGGAAAATTTCAGCCATGTTAATGGAAAATTATTCTTTTGCAAATATACATATAACTGAAAACAAGACCTTAAAATGGAAAACAAAAAACTGCAATTTCATAGGTGGTTAAAGCTCAGGACAAACATAGGTTCAAAATGATGAGTTTATTAATTGTTATGTTTTACAAATACTTCAGTATTATGAGCAACCTACTGCAAAAATGAAAAGATTCACACAGAGATTTCTCATACTCTAGCACTTCCTTCTATAACAAGCAGTTCATCAATGGAGCAAAGACTCAGCTAAAGCTGAAGGACTAAAGTGACAAACTCTCCTCTTGCACTTGAATTCTATATATAGAGGTCACTTGACAGCACTTCCTCAGTTCACCTCAGCTGTCTCATCACTTTTAGCCTATGACTATATTTATGATGAATAAAGCCCTCATAGCTTTGATGACACTATATCCAAAACTGTACCTTGCCAGAGAGTACACTGCTCTTCTCCCTTCCATAAGAAAACCAATCAATAGGAGAAGTATGAAAGTATGTGCTCAGTTGTCAAAATTCCAAGGAACCTACTTCTAACATTCTCAATCCCTTGCAATGTAAACTCCATTTTCCTTTTATCTTAATAATTACACTTGGTGGTACTGCCTTTTAGAAGAATGTGATGCACTGTCTCTTTCCTGGATGGATGTGACAGATTCATAATTCACTGAAATTATTTATTTCTTCCCAGCACTATCTTATCCTAGCCTTGGTTTCATGTAACAAAAGACAAATGCAGGAATGACATCGATCTGTTGGGGCAAGTCCAGTGGATAGCCACCAAGATGATTAGAGAGATAAAGCCCCTGTCTTGCGAGATAAAGCTGAGAAAATTTGGTTTGTTCAGCCTGAAAAAGAGAAGGCATCTGAGTGATCTAATTGTGGCCTTCTAGTACCTGAAGGAATTCTAAAAAAAACCTGGAGAGGGACTTGTTACAAGAGCATGTGGTTACAGGACAAGGTGGAATGGCTTCAAAATGAGAATAGGTTTGGATTAAATATTAAGAAAAAATTCCTTACTGTGAAGGGAGTGAGGCTTCACAGCCTGTGAATAGGCTTCCCAGAGAAGTTGTGGATGCCCCATCCCTGTAAGTGTTCAAGGCCAGACTGGATGGGGCTCCGAGCACCTGGTCTAATGAAAGGTATCTCTTGCGCATCAGAGGAATGTTGGAACTAGATGATCTTTAAGGTCCCTTCTATCCCAGACCAATCTCTGATTCTGTGATTCTGCATTCTCTGACGTGAACAGAGTCATGGAAGAAAATAACCTCTCTTCAAAGTTATACCACTGAGTATACCACACAGTAGAAACATAGCAGACTAATACTTCCATTTCAGCTGCTGCTTTTTACTTATGAAATTGGTTTATATACCATGAGTTAGAAAATATGCATTGGCTTACAGACAGTGGAACTTGCAGTTCCATTGGGGATGTATAATGTATTCTTCTGTTAGAAATATAAGGAGTTTGGTTTTGTTTTTTTTTCTTAAATTTGGCTTCTTCAAAGGCACATGGCACAATGCCCTCTAGAAGACAAATATGGACATACTGTCTCTCCCGACTGGTTCACCCAAATCCCAAATTAAAACTTTGGATCAATGAGAAAAGGTATTTCTGGTATCAAGAGTAAAAGGTACTAGGTAATGTAAATAGTTTATGTTTAGTAGCAACATTTCTGCCTCTGTGGATTAAATTGATCATACTTATTTGCTGGTTTACAGTTAGAAAAATTGAACATTATGTAATGACTAAGAAGTGTAATACACAAGTAATCATTTACTCATAGTACCTGTCTTTGTGTGACAGTTGTTGCGTATCTACAACTCTGCATTGCACCCTTAGGGATTCCAAACAAACAGTTACAATTCTTTGATTGCTGAAGGAAAATCTTGATCTTCAAATACTGGATTGGAAAAAAAAAAAAGTGTTCACATTATTTTAAATTGGGGTAGTATGCAGAACATCATCCCCAAACAATTTTTTACCAGGATTTCAGGAGCAGATCCCAGCTAGAAGCAACAGCTAAGTGGAGGGTTCAAATTGGTAGGAAAATAAGAGATCCTCCATCAGCAATTTGCCAATCTTACCATATGGGGCTTGTCAAAGAAAGAAGTGGAAAGTTGTAGTGTAAATCTGCCTCACTCATTTTCCATTGGTTTAATGTACCTTTCCGTGTGAGTTGAAGCAACCTCTTGGCTATTCTTACTCACATCCAGGTTATATTAGTGCGCTGTTCAACTCCTGATGTCTCCCAGGAACAGAACTTGGCTACTGGTAAAAACTGACCTCATAGGCTTGAAACCCTTCCATGGCATAATTTATTGTGTTTTCCAGCACAAAGTAGGATGAAGTTATACATTATTACAAACATAGTCAAGAAGTGTTCAGGACTAAGTGCTCCAATTTTTAAGGAGTTTGCTGTATGGAGAATGTAATTAACCTTGCAAAACCCCTTTTCAACTCTTGTGTTTAAAAAATCCAGAAAGCAGTGACACTAAGCTGCAATACCATGTGTCCTTTACATCCCGTATATTTTAAAAGTGTTGCAAAAAATATTTAGATGGTTTCAAAACTTTTTTTTGCATACTTTAATTCCTAACATTTATTTAAGGTCACCTAATTTGGCAGGTACTACAGGTGAAAAATACATTCCGAAATTTCAAATCACATAAACAAGAATTACCATTTAGAAACTGCATAAAATAATCTGAATAGATTCCATACAAACAAATCCCAGACATCAGAATTTAATATATCATGATATGATCTCCTTTTAATATTAAAGGCCTTACTTCATAATCTATAACTTCACAGATGAAAGATTTCTCGAACCTGAAGAAAAAAATCCCAGTATGGGAAACCAAGAAATATTTTTCTTACTGGTTTCTCTTTTCTTTTTTACTTCTTTGTGTTTTTTTTTCTCTTTTACTTAATGGTTTTTCTATTTTATTTAATGGTCAGCAGCAGCAGCGAATTTTAAGTACACATAGGAGAGAGAGGTTAGTGAATGGAATACAAATTAATAAAACCACATTTATGACACTATTAATATAATTCCTTTGGATCTATTCAAATACACAGGCTAAGATACAAGTAAAACCCCTCCACTAATGAAAAGGAACAGAATCTGAAAGAATGCAAAATCTACACATTTTCACCCTGAAACTCTTGTTAGCACATGCAACAGAGTGCTACAAATACAAAAAGTGCCTAGGGTATTTATTTACTGGCACATTTTCCTCAATCACCACATATGAAGCTTTAATAGGCTTGTCTTTGTGCCTATCATAGCAACTATTAATTTGGAAAAAAAAATACTAGTCCATAGGCACTCACATAGATTTCCCACTGGTATATTCACCCAAGTTCACAGAGGAAAAAGTGTAAGCTTCTCAGAGTGTGTTAAGATATCACAATCAGAAATAGCTTGGCTGTAGGTCTTGTGTGCTGTAACACTTTGAAACTTTCAATTACAACAATCATTTGTTAGAAAATGCATACAAGATGTCATATAAAGCAAAACCAAACCAATTATGAGCAACCTCAGTTCACTAAGAAACAGTAAGAAAAAGATTCAACAAAATTAAATGTACACACATACAATATTATCTGCATTTGCATATTTTTTGCAATGAATTTAAGGATTTTAAAACTGAGATTAAGATGAGAATAAAATATTTAAAACTCCCTACAATAGCACTATATTAACTTTTCAAAATATCTTTGTTTCCAATGACTGCATTAAGAAAATCCAATTATAATGATACATGTGCTACACCACTTGAGAGTATATCAGGTCTTCAATTATAAACCATTATTATTATTACTCAAGCACAGAAAGTATTCTGTGCTGAATATTGGGCCAAGATGTCTTAAAAAAAGCAACATGAAACATGGAAACATAATTCTGCTGTTATGAATCACATACAATTTGAAATTATTATTGTGTCCAGGTTTTTTACTTTCTTCAGAGGAACTGGCTGCCCCAAGAGGAAACTAGTTTTCTTCAGAATTTAACAGAATCAAACTCCTAGCTCTTAGAAACATTTGATTTTGAGCAGGATTTGGGGTGGAGCATTCCACTTTAGACTTAGAAATCTTACCCAACAGAGTACAAAATAATGCAAAAGGTTTTTAAATACAGATTTACCTGAAAAATTGCCTGTATTTCTGCTGTTCCATGAAGCACATTAAAGATATACATTCGGCATAAATAACAAATCCTGCAGTTGAGAAAGTATTTGTAGGAGAGAAACTTTTCTGAGCTAAAAGGATTTTGGAGCTACATTACCCATGGTTTTTAGAGCTGAGAAATGTTAAAAAATAGAGTTGTGTCAGCATGCATAAATTGAGAATTTTTATTTTTCATATTATATTATTGGGGTAGCCTAACAGCATCCCAAAACCTTCCTCAATGTTCAAGAATTGCTAAGAGAAGGCTGGTGAATACAGGTGACCTACAGTGGCCTACAGAGCAGATCTGGGCAGAACTGTGAGGTACTTTAAGACATTGTGAGGACGCTACATTTAATGGAAACCACCTGTGCTCAACATTGTTTCAAGTTACTTCAATACTGAGTACTCTGTTGACGCCTCCACAGTGTCAGCTTTCCTTCATGTGAAATAAACATGAGAGCTTTACTACTCGTGGAAGGGTACTGTAAATTATGACAAAGTTTCCAAAGCACTTTGAGATCCCTTGTATAATGGTGCTGGACAAATGAGAAAGCTCTTTCTATAGGCTTAGTTTTAAATTTTTTTTTCAGAGTATAACTCAGATCTTACTTTGCTTCCAGTGCCAGGGCAATGATGCCTGCAGCCATAGGTGCAGAGGCTGAAGTCCCAGTATGGCTGTCTGTGCAACGCTGCCTCAGGTCTGTGGTGATCTGGAAGAAATTGAACGTGTGAAATTTAGAACACAGCTTCAGAAATCAGAGCATGTATTATTTGCTTGAGTGAGTCACATGTATGTGGAGGGTATTTTCTTTCACTGCAAGGAAGGAAAAAAAGAGGTGTCTGAATATATGATGCTACATGTTCTCAGCTTGAAGTCACTTGCCACTTCCGAAGTGGAAGTGTTCTCTATATTGTTCTGAAAACAGAAGTTAGACCCTGGTTTTTTTCATGGCATGATCAACCAAAAGACTTTTAAATTAGCAAAACATACAGAGGTGTTTGAAACTGCACAGTTAGACCTCTGCCCCTCTATCTGGATTTACAGAACATTTCAAGAATCTCAAAGTGCTTTACAAACAGTAATTAACTAAGTCTTACAGTGCTCCCTATATACAGACTGCTTATTCCCATTTTAGAGAGTATACAAGAGCGAAAGAGGGGTTAATTAGGTTGCCAGAAATCACACTGAAAGAATGTGACAGAAGAGAATACAGTTGGGCTCATGCCAAGCACCATATTTAATTGTTCCTTTATACCTTATGCAGTAAATCACATGAAACTAGCAGTAAGTCATTGGAAAATACTGATGTAATAACTAATTTGGCCCAGCCATCACCAGTCAATTAGGTATTTTCAGTCTTTGATTGTTATGTATTATGTATAAATATGCTGCCACATATTTTTGTATGTAATATGAGTGGATGTATACACTGTAATGTTTAATAACGACTAGAGGAACAATCTTCTACTTAAGCGTTAGGATGCTTCTTTCTAATAATGAATTTTAGACAGATTATTTCTGTAGGACAGTAAATCATACCCAAAAATGTGTTTACTCTGAATCCTGCTTCTTTCAGGCAATGTTAATCTAAAGTGATTCTACTCTATGATTGTCTTCCTGAAGAAGTGGCTCCTAGAAAGAGCCATGCAGTAGAAGCAAAAAGTCACTACTACCTAACAGAAGCTCAAGCAAAACCCACGCAAACTTAAGAAAAGTTCTTTGAAGACAGCAGTCCACAGCACAGAAACGTCCATGGAGGTGTCAGAGTGAATGACCTGTGACACCAAACCTTATTCTCAGAATTTCAGTCACTGCAAGATGTAAAATATCTGCCTGAGGGGCAGAGGAGAAGTTGCATAACAGCTTCTTCTCTAAGCACACAGAATTATTGTGTCCTAATTCACTAGTATCGTACTTCATTTGCAATAGGGATATGCACAAAAATGGCAGAAGAAAGGACTGGAGGATCAAAACGACACAAAAAAGCACTGGGCATGAAAAAATGCCTGTCTAGCTTTTAAACCTCAAGACACATAAAATATGATCAGCTACATCCCATCTGGGCAGAATATAAGCAAATGCATGTAGAAGGTAGAGGTTTCACACTTTAGCCATATTCAGTAGCAAACGTATTACATGACTTGTATAAGGCTGCTGCAAATTCTCACAACATGTAAGTGTACACAAGCTAACACAAAAGACTTCTAACAGAGAAGGATCTAATAGCACCAAGGAAATGATTGTTGAAAACAAGTAGAAAGCAAGTGAAACAAAATGGAAGCCTCTAGAAATTGAAAAAGACAGATTAAAGCATTTATAATGTCAGATCCTTAAATTAGTGAACTTACCAGAGGTCAGATTTCTTGATTAATGAAGTCTAGAAAGAACCTTTCCCCCCCTATTATTTAATATTCTTCATAAATGCCTACCTTGTTAAACCATTTTCTGTTATCAGCTAAAAGTTGAAACCTCATGAATAAAATATTCATATAATTTCTTCATCTCTTGCCTATTGAATGTGTATTAATTAAGACAATGAAAATTAACAGTGTGGGGAAAAGTCTTATGCATGCAAATTTCATAGATGCCCTGAGGAGATGAAACTGCAGCAGAAACAGCCCTAACTATGCATTGCCTATAATATGTGCAAATGCAAGTAGTGATTTTGCAGGTGGGATTAACATGTTCAAGAACTAGAGGAGGACATGCACCCACACAGAGGCATATGCAATTCAAGTATCCCATTTGGAAAAAGACTGGCCAGTGTTTTTGTGAGAAGCAGAAGGAAGGCCAGGAAAAAGAGCAGAAAAAAGGATTAAGACATGTTTATGTCTTTTGTATCCTAGTACTTTGTCCTCTGCATAAAAGTGGTGCAGCAAGTGCTTTCCTTAGAAGTCTAAAGGGTAGTAATGCCTACAGGAGCTCAGGCAGGGAAAAGTACTCTCTCAGTAGCTTTCCCCTAAGGGAAAGCTCACTACAGTGAAACACACACTACAGTGAAACACACACTGAACTGTGCTATCTTCATTTCTCATCCTCTGGAAGAGCATCCTTCCAAAGTGATTTTAGTGTCCTGTAGCTACAGATATCAAGGACAAAATCCATGACATCTCTTTATTTGGTAAAATTTTCCCTTATGTTCTAAGTGGATGCTGTGGCAGCAATTTGAACTACAGACCCTTGTCACTCTTTCAGCAAATGTTTCAGCAGAAAATATGTAAGGAAAACTTTGCAAGTTGAAATCCCATTTCAGCTATTTCAAAGGAAAGTTACTGAAAGTTGCTGAGATGTTTGAGTGTAAATTACCTCCAAGATCTGAGGCATGTTTTTCAGCATTATGGATATACTGCCAAAACTGTTGCACTCACCTCAAGAAAAAAATTGTTCTCAAAATTCCCAAACAACATGACAGCAACATCATTAACCACAATATAAGGATGTGGTGTTGGACAGCACCATGAAGCTATCATGTGTCTATTAGCAGTCATTCTGATCAACAGGGTGGGTAAAAGAAGAAATCTTTTGTTGAGTATAACAGGTGTGTATGCTCCAAATACATTTGTAACAATTTCTCATCTGTGAAAATGCTGATTAAACAGCCCAAGAAAATCCAAGCAATATTTCTATGGCCATGAGTTGTATCCACTTATAAATCAGTTGAATCAACAAGGTTTCACTGAAGACAATGACAATGTTTCTAGTACTTGTCTAGTTCAATCAACATGAAATTAGCAATCTCGGACAGACACCCTGAAGAAAGGCAGACAAAAATATATGAATCATCACAATGCATAGCAATAGCTCCCATATGCCGTAGAACAAAGCTTTCAGAAAAACTAGACATTTATTAAAGGAAAAACTCTAGACAATGTAATGGTTTTATAGAAGCAACTTGCTCTGAAGAACTAAGGAGATGCCATTTCTGTACAGTCATTATTAAGGAAGCATCATCAATCTTTCCATAGTTTCACCAACTGGGACATTAATGACTAAGGTCAAAAATGAGATTTCCCCTAGTAGAGAACTCTTCCCCTCCCAAGCCTCTGCATTTCTTGCTATTTCATATCTCATGACATGAGTTTTCTGAACCGATGAATTTTTTTACCTTCTGCTACAGAAATTCTTTAAGACAAATTGATTTCTATGAATCTCTGCCCCCAGAAGTGAAAAGGCTTTAGCAAAATTCTATTTTCATTTTACACGGCTATGGACCCTAAATTGAAGGTGCCACGTTGTACCCTGTGTGTATTTTGTGCATATCTTGATAATCTGAGTGAGTTTCTGAAAATCTAGCTTTTGTGTTTTAAAAATTGGCAGGAGACTGGGTTGTTTTCTTTCATTGTTTCAGTTTTGAGTTCTGCTTAGAGTAGGAGATAGTCAACAAAGAAAAAACAGAAGAGAAAGAAACTCAAAAGATGGATTGGCATTTATCACAATGCAACAAAACAGGTAAGTCTTATAACAGGCTCATGAATGATACCTGTGAGAGAAATTCTTGTTTGAAATCCTTAAGAGTTTAAGGAAATAATTTGAAGAAGGAATGCAAAGGAAGTGCACTTGTGCAATATGTTTGATAAGTGAAAGAACCACATAGATAACTATATTAGATGGTACTTTATATATCCTAGCTGCATGGTCTGGAGTGGGGAAGCTATCTTCCAGCATTGTCCTATGGTATTCAAAGTGGCAGAGAAGAGAATAATAGGAAAAAATACCTTGTCAACTATATATTACTAGCCAGTACTTCTGCACTCACTGAGTTATGAGAGGGAACATCTATAAAGAAGTATAATTTTACAGCCTTTACCTACCGTCCCAGAGTTTGAGTTTCCATGCCTATACCTATGACAGCACTTTGCAGCTGCACTTGAAAACACTTAAAAATAGTTCTAATTCTGTTCTCTGAGGGTCTATGTAAAAGGCCTACATCTATCTGCATCTTGGAAATGTTTATACGCTTTGGGCATTTCAATACCTCCAAAAGGTGGCAACCTTTTGGATTAGCCCCCCATAAGGGGGCTAATTGTTACTGCAATAAAATTCAGTACAGCATAAAGTCAAGTGTGCTTGGAGTACCCCCCTGACGAACAAGGACCTCTTGCAGGATGGTAACATCAGTGTGTGTTTAACCAAAATTGTTAGCTTAAAATAGCTCAAGCTATCATTGTGTAAGGCAAAACTAGAACTCCAGACTAGAAAAACTTCTAAATTTATGTTACATCCTATATTTGTAGCAAGCAATTACAAAAAATGGGTAGTAATGAAAAGAGAAAAAGAAATATTTTGTGTGGTTATAAAAGTGTGGGAGATTCTATTAGTCCATATTTAAATCAAATAATTTTTATAAGAATTTTTAGTCTACACAATGAGTTCCTAATGTTTGCTTACTGTTTGTTCATTTACCTTATAATACATTCTGTACATATTGGGTAGAAAAACAAAAGAAGGAAAAAAAAAGAAAAGAACTTCAGGAAAAGATAGTAAGGAACTGTGGAACATGACACTATGCAACTGTAACCATTCACTGTCCCTCAGTTTTGGATAGGTATTTTTGTACTACGACACTGCAGAATCTCACATGATACTGGAGTTTCTTCTGAGTTATGTGACAAAAAACAAACAAACAAAAACCACTAAAAAAACCAAACTTCATTTTATTTTGATTGTAAATCCTACACCAGTATACTCCTTCCTGATATTTACTGCTGTGGTATTTTTCTTCACTATATTGAGTGTAGGAGTCTCACTCCAACAAACAAAATCACAATATGTCCTGATCAAATACTGTTACTCTTCAAATCTGACTATGAAGTTGAGCCTGCATAGTCTCTATGCTGCATATAAATTCCCATGCATAACAGACTTCGGTTAATCTTTCTATTCTTCCTTTACTGTTGTTTTGCCCTTTAAACTTGCTGAAACCCCTCAGTTGTCTTGTGGAAAGATATGAAGACAACCTCTGACTCAAGGAGCAGCAGTTTAAACAAAAATTTGGGATATGATGAAATGAAAAGGATGTGTGATACAACAATGAAAACAAATACACATCTTTATTCTAGGCTCTTCTAGCACTTTATAGCAGTTGTAAAGGGTTTGCACTCAAAATTTTAAGTTCTGTCTTCAGTGTTTGTTTCAAAAAAGGCTTCTTTACAAGGTAAACAAGGTTTGATAAGACTTTAGGAGGACTGAATTTTGGTAGATAAGCTGGACAAGAGAATAGTGATACTATCATTAATGCTCTTAACGCTATAAGCCAGACAAAAGCTGTAGGTATCCCTTACGCAGACAACTGGTTTACAACACAAACAGAAGCTATTGACTCTATCTCCTGTACACTATTGTGCTTTGTCACTGAAGATGTCTGGAGGGGGGACAGGCTTGCCTGGCTGTAAATGCCAAGTACCAGTAGTAAAACACAGGTAAGTTAGGAATTTCAAAAGCCAATTGATAATATAGCAAAGGAAAAAGAATCTTGGCAGGGATTTTTATGGTCTGATTTTCAAGCATTACAGATCAGTGAATCTTATGGCACATGCAACGAACTGCAAGACTGCTTTGCACAAGAGTACTCAAGGATAAATTATATTCTGGTAAACAAATAGTTCACAGACTTGGGTTAATTCCTATGGCTCTTCAGTAGACTTATGCTTTTACCATTCACTGTGCAAAATGATGCACACTGTAGGACTAGCCTAAAATTGGCACATGGAACTGAATTGCTCCCAAAAGAATGGAGGATCGGACTAGTAAAAACAATCAGTGCTTATAGAATTCATGGATTTCAATTAAAGATTATTTTTCCTTATCTGTAATATTCAGTATGAGAGACTCCACATTAAGAACATTTTCAAAGATGTCTTTTTAAATATTTTCAATAATGTTTATGTTCAATATCTTCATTATTTCCCTAATTATGGAATAATTTATGTTCACTTTCTAGTAACCATTATCTCCTTTGTAAAGTATACATTTCAAAAATCTTACCAAAAAATAAAAACCCGCCTGTATTAGTACAGTGTAAAATTCCAAAAGAGATGGATAATTCAGTAAACTAAAAAAATGCATATGCTTGTGTTCCATAAGGAAGTCTTTAACCATAGAGGTGAGATCCCATCACCTGCAGGTGTTCTTGACCCTAGTGCAAGATAGAAGGGACAGAAATGTCAAAAATAAGCAACATTCTGTTAATGAAATAAGTCTGCAAAAGCAGAAAGACCACATTAATTGAAAAGAATGGATGACAATCAAGAAAACTACAGCTATTAAGAAATCAGAAGAACACAAAAAGCTTAAATTAGCTAAGCAGAAAAGTGCAAATAAGGATTAAGAAACATATATATTATATTAAAAAAATAAGCAAGGATATATTAAATAGCAAGTACTGGCAGGTGCAAGAAGTAATAAAAAAAAGCGAATAAAAATAAAAATGCATTGCAATTTATAAAATTAAAAAAAATAGAAGGTGCACAGAGGTGGTAAGGAAACACAGGTCAAATGGTGAAGCCTACGAAATAAAGCATAAGGATGTTTTCTTTTCAAATACATCAGAAGCAAAAGAACACCCAAGCCAATATGGATTTAATTGTCCAGAAATACTAGCATGTAGTAAATTACTATTCTACTGAATGTTTCTTTTTGGAGGAAAAAAAAATCTAAGTTTTCAGAGCATAGAAAGATAATAAGTCATCTTCCTATTTCGTCATCATCATCATGGCTAGGCTTCGTGAATGAAGATTTACAAGGGCTCTACCCACGCTTGCTGCAAGCACGCTGGTGGCTAAAAAGCCCAATGTGATATAGGCAAGTCCAATTGCAAAAGGCACAGTGGAAAGTCTCCATTTGCACTACTGGCAAGGCACGGTTCTTCCTGCAT
>JAWWMP010000093.1:3533460-3547325 GCA_035047865.1 Dendrocincla tyrannina
TTTTTTAGAAGAGAAATAAGAAATTAAAAAAAAAAAAAAGTGTACTGACATTGACAATAGAAAAAAATGACTAAATCTGACAAAGAGAAGGTGTAGATTGAGAAAAAGGTCTCCCATACCATTTAGTAGATATATTACAGGTAGCAGATTAGAATTAAAATTTACATGGAGGATCAAAGATATAACTGTTATGCAGCACTGTCTTGTTAAAAACAAAATTAAATGGAATAGAAGACCTAGTAACATACAATTACCATATATACAGACGGATTTCCGCTACATTAACAATGTTGCTGACAATGAGCTATAAATTGTATCCCAGACTTCTATAGGGAAAAAAAAAAAATCACTCCCAGGAAGCTACCAAAAACTTCTTGGGATTTGATTCTATCAGTCCCTCAGAGCATAAAAAGAGTATTTGAACTACCTTAAATTTGATTTGTCTTACATGTTTGAAATTTAATGTTATTAATATATTTTGTTAGGTGGAAAATTGAGTGGAAAGAACGTGGGGTCATCATCATCAATGTTTATCACTAGTTAGAGACATTAGAATAATTTGCAGAAAAGACTTTCCCTTCAGTATTTGAGAGTTAAATACAGACATGTTTGTGGAAACAAGACAATTGTTCCTACCTGCAGTCTATTTTATTCATCAAATTAAGGCTGAGAACTTCAGACATATAAATTCAGAAGTTTTAGAATTAATTTCTTTCATTTCATTCTTTAGAGTAGCAGCATATTGTCCCGTCAATTCGGTATGTCCATTGCAAGCAAGCTCAAATAGTTAGAACTGTATTTTCAATCACAGGATGTGGGATCTAAAAATTATTCCAGTTCTTTCTGATCCCTGAAAGAAAACTCAGTTCATTTTGACAAGTTACCAGAAAGTCCCAATTTTGCTTTTCAATGGAAAGATGCAAGGCTCATTAGAAAAGGAAATCGTCCTCCACAAATTTTACAAGCAATCATGAAATGTCTCATTCAGTGTAATACTACTGTAATCATCATAAGAGAAATTCTATAAATCTTTATTTCCTTGAGGATAGAATGAAGTAAGGAAAAGGTTGGCCGTGAGAGACAAAAACATTTGGTAATGCTGCATGTTAAGTCTATACAGTAATATCTGTCTCAAAAAGACCCTCAACTGATTTTCTTTTTCTTTCTACTTCTATTTCTCATTTATATTTGACATTTAGTTTGCAGGTACAAGAAATATAACTCTTGCTACACCTCAGATACAGGATTCATTTAAGAGCAGAAAGTATACAGCAATTAAATCACAAGCTGCACTGTCTCCTGTGGCCTGAAGAAAACTTTTTTGTTGGATTCTCTTTCAGATTACTTGGATACATACCAAATAATTTGTAAGACGTTTTGCAGTGGTAGTTTACTAGATTTTTTTTATACATATATTCAGAATTTCTTCCTTTTCATATGTATTCATAAATGAAGCACAATTATGACATGATTTATGACATCTGGCACTTCCACAAGTAGCACCATGCGTTTAAGGGGGATTACTTCCATAAGCAAATGCTGCCTAAAGTGCACACTTATATTATTAGTTGTATAGTATTCCATAATAATCATAAATACCAATCTACACCTATGTTTAGTGCATCATTCAATTATTAGATTTCTTTCACAATAGTAACTTTTATTCATCACATATTCCCTATCTCTCTTCTTGCTATACACATCAAATATCACCATGGTTGTAGCCTTAGAAGATGGAACTCCACAGAATTTAATAGTTTGTAACTTCATGCAGTTTGGGTAATGTTACCTACAATTTGTATTGGCATTTTGCACAGCAAGCTGACAATTATTAACAATATATTTTTCCCTGTCCCGTTTGTGCAACTCTCTTATTCATAGAGGGTTACAACTGAGTTAATTTTCAGAAAGAGTGATTTGAAAGAGGTCTTGAGCAGGGCTGTTTATGAACACAGCCTTTTCTCTTATTTCTAATTAGTGTGAAATGCTTCCAAACAGGAGTCAGCACTGCAGAAGTCTGTGCTGCACAAAGCCAGCCTTGTTAACGGACACAGAGAACGTTTGTTTTGCTGAATAAACAACTCTGTCATAGTGCTTTTCAAAAACAATATAATCCAGTTTACCAGCTGCCCTCTGAAGGTTGAATGCTGTTGATGTGCATCTGGATGTCTTCCTTGGGGATTAAAAATCTTTATTCCCATTTTGAATCCCAGGCCTACTTAGTGAGATTCAAAAGAGAAACAGTCATAAAAGCATTTTTTTTTTTTAAGCTGGTATTTTTTTTTTAATATAGTTGAGCTGAAACTCAATCATTGCGTATTTGTTCTTAAACTTTCTATTGTGCCTTGCATATTAGAAAGTACTGCCTGCTGGCATATACTGATTCTTAATAGCTGAGGAAAATACATTAACATAGGCCTTAGTGTAATTTTTACAACATGAAATGTTGCTCTGTTTTGTCTCAGGACATGTAGTGATGATGTTCTTTGGGACATTCTACAGTAAAGCAGATTTTATGAATTTTAATTGTTCAATAATACCATTGCATATAGGAAAAGATGTTTTCATACAGGAATGGATACTTGTATCAGGCAAGGAAAAAATTCTGAAATTATGCATAAAGCTGGTTTTGGTATGGACAACAGCATTGTTATTAAAAGGTAAAATAAGCCACTCTTGTGTGCTTTTTCTTTTCTCAAAAATTTGTAGAAATGGTAGCCTCAATTACTCAATGTGATTTGAGTTATCTAACCTTGCTAGTGAAATTAAAATCTTCATGCAATATAAAATGAGAACTAGCTTGAAGAGTAGCTAATGATCTGAGTGCTTTACTGATAACCTCTCATTTATGAAGCTCTGAGTCAAGGAGAGGAGGAGAAGAGAGAAGGATATGTTCATGTGAACACAGTAGTAAGGATTTGTGTGGACTCATTAGATTTTCTGTTGTACTTTCCATGTAATTAATAGAAATTTTCCTATTCTCTAAATGAAAGGAGAAGTTGACACTTTAAAATCTGAAATTACTGTGTATAGAATCCTGAGGTACGGAGGTGTAGCTGACCGGAAGGAAAGGAAGGGAAACACTGTATCTTGTGCACATCTTCACAAGAAGTATTTGTCACAGGAGAAGGACAAAAGGATACCAATGTGTTCAGCCTTACTTTCTCTCCCAGGCACTGTCAATGCCATCATGTATCTTGCCTTTTGAGTGTACACTGCCTACCTACGCGTGTGTTAACAGTGAAAAAACTCCTGAGCTTGTAAGAATTTATGTGGCCTCCACTGTTTGAGAGGACATTTTAGAATGTCATGTAATATTCTGGCTTTAAAAACTGTGGAAGTTATAGAAAAGGAAAATATAAAATACTATCAAAACATTAAATGTTTTAGTGCTCTGGTGCTAAAATTAAACTGAAGTGAAAGTGTGCTTGCTTCACCTGTAAACAATGCTTTCCTCCCTCAGAATAAGTAGATTAAAAATTCTGAGACTGTCAAGTATGATAATAAAATGGGGAAAACAGAGTTTATCAAATAGTTCAAAGGTGACTGTTGATTTACTAACTCAGACATAGTATCAATTGTCTCCCCTCTCTCTTTTCTGTTTTTGTTTTGTGGGTTTTGGTTTTTTTGTTTGTTTTATTCATGATATTTTTAATAATGAATGTTTATGGCTAATTGTGTCCTCCTTTTTTCAAATTTTACATTAGCTTCCAATCAGTCTGTCTCCACACATTCTAAGCATCTCTGCCTATCAATACATCAGCAAAGTTGAAGGACTTAGATTCAGAGTTCTAGAACAGAAAGAATGATCACTGGAGTTATTATACCAGTATGTAACGCATACTTTGATTGGTACCTTTGAAAAGGAAATGTTGCTTGTCTCAGCTCTGTATCTTTTTCAGCTTAGGAAATTACAGCTTTGGCTGTGCTTTCTAACTTGGCTTTAGAATGCAGTTTAGAGCACAAAATAAGTGGTTTTTGTTGTTGTTGTTTTTTTTTTTTTTTTTCCATTTCTGGACAGCAAAGGAGCTATATGAGCTTATTGAATGTGTAAGTATATAAGGAAGTGGAAATTAAGAGTTATACATAACACAGAAGTGTCAGTGATTTGAAAGAATGAATATACCAGCTGCCTTTTTGCCTTCCCTTCCACTCTTCAGCTGGCATCAGGCAGAATGCCTCTGGCTTTGGATTTCAAAGTCAGGGTAATGTAGAACATGTGATTCATTTACTTTCTAGCATTAAAAGGTTAAAAGTCAAACACTAGGTATCTTTAGCTCTGTCACAGTGGAGGAGATTTGACATAAAAGTGTTTCTCTACTGAATGCTCCTCCCTTTCCTATATGACTCCCTCACCTGTAGTTAGCCTAATTAAAATGAATAGGGGACTGCTCTTTATTGGCTCCCTGCTCTATTAAGTAATGCAGATTACACAATTGAAGAAATTTGAATTTCTTGGAATCAAATCCATCTTCTCAATGATGGGCTTGGAATTCTTTTGTCCCTGGTTTCAAATGTTTGTGTGAGAGGTTAAAGACCCTGAAAGATGTCATACAGGCAGATTGGAAAATAAATATTTTCCAGTAATTTGTTTCATTAACTCCTTCTTTTTCTCTTTGTTACTGGTTGAATCAAGAAGTCAAATGTCCCTAGATTTCTCCAGAAATTTACAGGCCAGATCTGAATAAGACAACACAAAGTTTTTGTTATAACCATTTTCACTTATTTAGCCAACTAGAATATTGAACTTTGTGGAGTTCCATGCCCTGCAGTACAAACTGATTGCAAGCTACAATATGAACTGATATCTTTACAGTTAGGCCTCCAATGAATTTTAGACACTTATTCTCCAATCTACTTTTCTAATCAGCAATGACCATAGAATTTTAAAACAGAAATTATTCATCTGCATAAGCCACTTTCTCTAACAGCTAATTTTTCCCAGTTCGTGGGACATTTTTTGGGGCCTTAGTCAGATGCATATTCACGCATTTCTTCATTTCTCTGTGTGTCTAGGAAAATTTGTGTTAAATTCCACCAAGTAATTTTGAGGAAAATAAGGGGTTCTCATTTTAAGGTTAGCATAGATAATTTCTTTAGTCTGCCTCTGTGTCTGAGTTCAGATTTTATACTTTCAGAAAGACTTTTTCAACATACATTATTATTTTCAAGGTCACCTTCAGGAATGTCTAGCTGGTCTGATGTCCGCTGCTAGGTATCAAATTAATTTTCTCTTCCCAGTACTGTTAATTATAACCTTATACCCTTCTGAAGTGTAAGGACATTATTTTCCTTCTTCAATTTTCTTTTAAAATGTACTCTAGTTTTTTGGTAATGTAATTTAGTAATTTCATTCTAAGGTTCAATAACTACCCCACCGTTACTGCCCTCAAGGCTATGCAAAGATAGGATAATGACAAGAAGGGTTACTTCCATAGATGCCTCAGAAGTGCTCAGGACATGGAGGAGAAAGAAATACTTAGAACAGATGACTGGAGCAAATGTTGCAAGGAAAGAAAAAAGGTGAAACTGATCTTTCAAGCAAAGTAAGAGATATACTCTGAGTAGAAATCAAGGCTTCTGGCATAGAGAAATAAAAGAGAGAAGTAGCATAGAGAGGACAAGGAGAATTACTGGAAAAGGAGGAAAGCTTCACTAAAACACTAGATTTCAAAAGCTGTAATGCATGCTATTGTTTAGCAGCATCCTTAGCAATCTACTGACTAACTAGGGCTCATATACATTCTTATCCACTTATTTGCATGTTGTGTACTTGTATATGAACGTGTAAAATTTTAATTTAATTGTTAGCACTCATAATCTGTTCCCAGTGTTTCAGAAATAAGGATCACAAAATGTAACAAACCTGTATTATTTCACATATGCAATATCTTCCTTTTACAATGGAGATACTTTCAGAATCACCTACATACATAGGGCTTAAAATGAAGCAACCTGTGAAGGACAGTATTCCTTGTCTTTGCCCTGGTTAGTGATTTGAGGTTTTGCCTTTATCTGAATGAGGAAATGTCTTTGAAAAGCAAATAAACAAACAAAAAAACCCCAAAAAACAACACACAAGTGATTAGGATTACTTTCCAAGTTTCTTTGCTGAGTTAACAAACTTTGAAATTTCTGAAAGAAAAGCTTTTTGATTTGATAACATCATTGTTATACAATGTTTTTTGTTTCATCTGCTGTTAATAAATTTCTAATGATATAGATCTGAATAGGTAGAGTATCAACTTTTTCAGTGGAAGGGGAGTAACAAAGCACAGATCTTCATGCTGTATGAAGAAAAAAAGTACTGTGATTGGCAAAAGGAAGACATTTGTTTTTGATACAGTCAAAAAGGTTCTCTTTGACTAATAAAATTTCCTGTTAAATCTACACTCGTATTATTGCAAAAATTGTGTAGAGTCAATTCAGTAATTTTGCTCTCATAAAATAGTTTGACAGTATTGAAGCTCTTAGGAGCTCATCTGATTTGTTTCTTATGCCAGACATGTAATTCACCCTCATGTTAAGAAAAGGCTTAATAATACTGGCAATTAAATAGCTCTTCAGAGATTATTAATGAGTTTTAAATATTCTGTATCTTCATTGAAATACAAATTCATGCGGAGCAAAGAGTGTTTCTGAGCAGAGGAAAAAATATTAACTAGATGGAGAATCTAGCACCGAATGTATTGGTTATATGTATAATTAGTGACTGAATTTTGCAAATATATAACTTCCAATGAACTCCTCATATTTTGCCTCTTATTGTTTGAGTTACCTTGACTGTCCTTCCAATTTCCAAGTTAGCTTCAACACGGTCTTTTTCCCTTCTTCCTTCTCTCAAATACCATCAATCCTCTTCAGAAAACAAGCAAACAAAATCTTTTCCTCTAAACAATGAGTTGAAAGATGTTTCTCTGTGTTTCTAGAGACCTACTTTTTTCATTAATGCAAACTTCTGCCTCTCTAAAAGAGTCTTGTTAATCTGCACAACTCCTTGGTAGTACAAAAGGCTGTTATTTTTAATAACATCTTTACCAGTTCTTTGTGTTTTTTTGGTTTTGTTTGTTTGTTTGTTTTTTGTTGTTGTTTTTGGGTTTTTTTGCCATTTCAATTGCCCCAGTTCATTTAGCCATATATAAAAATGAAAACTGTCTTGGGAAGAAAAGTATTTGCATGGATATTAATTTCAGTTCTGTGAAATAGTAGTTGCAAAAATAACAAGTCAATATTTTGAAAGGCACAGTTTCAAATGATCTGTGTTCACTCTGAAAAGTGATCTGAAAGAAACAATTGTATACTTATTTCTTTTAAGGGATAGGGACATTGTACTATGTTCACACTATTTAGCGGCTAGTATTGTGTCTTCAAATTAAAAGTAATCAAGATTGAAAACACTTTTTGTGTGACATATTTATCACAGTGCTTTCCAGCTAGCACATATTTAACCCAGATTTTGTTTGGTGACATATTAGAGCCAGTGAATGGAGCAGGTAAAGGATGCATTGAAAAGATATAGAGGTTATAACTGAGAGGTAAAAGAACCTAAAAGCTAAACAGTTGCAGGACTGAAATAAAAGCCAAGTGAAAAATCAGGCCCCCAGGGGACTGTCAAAGAAACTGTCTAAATCACTGATTTTTCAGACATTGTGCTTTATCAATATATATCATGGCATGCACCTATACCATACCACATGATCTCAAATATTTATTACACAAATTATTATATTCTCAACAGAGTGAAGTTCTCTTTTGAGTTTTCACTGTTGTTAAATGATAGAAATCCTACTATTTTCTGTGATGAAAATGAGTGAGATGCACGTTTATTGAAAGCTAACTCTGCTAAATGTAACCTGAAATGTAGAGAAGTACTTGATTCTGTTATAAAACTTCTTCAACTTGTTTGCTGCTTAAGAAGTAAAAGAGGATTTCTCATTGGATTTCATTTGTTTTCCTAGTAGCACTTAGTTTCAGAATGGACTTAATTCCTTTTGTCAGTAGAAGACATGGGAGAGATGAAGCCCAAGAGTCTGTAGGATGGAGTGAAAGAGAGTCTGCAAGTCTCCTTTCTGCTGTTCTGTTGTAGCTTCTGAGGACATCTGGTTCAGTCACACCTAGTGGCCTTATGCATAAGAGCTGCTCCTCAGACCATCATCAATTTTCATGGGGTCATTGATGATTTCTACTGCACAGAAGAAGGGAAAAAACAACCATTTCCCAACCTTTCCCAGTTCCATTTATATCTAACATGTAGTATTTTGTCTCCCTCACATTGTAAAGGCACACCCTGACAATCTTTCAGTATTATTACCTACAGTTCTCATTATTTGAAGATTGTGTGTAGTGGGGAAGGATTAGAAGCAGATACTAGAATTTTTTTCTGTTTATTTAAAGGCCATAAATGATTAAGGTGGTGTTATTTTTCCCTGTGGGGCCCTATGGCTGTGGAATGTAGTAAGCTAATGAGAAGTCCCTGTTGATTACCCTGATCTACCACAGACATTTTAACTCATTACAGAATTTATATTTAAGATGTAAATTGTTCAAATGTTTTGATTTTTCCTGAAGGTTCTAACTCCAACACCAGCAGTTCATGTTCAGTCAAGATCCTTACATATGTATGTATCTTCCTTGTGTGTGCCTCCAGAAGAACAGCACATTGAGCCCTAAGTGTTCAGAGATCTCTCCCCTTATTTCTCCTTAATTTCTTTTTCATTTACCATTACCTGTCATAAACTTCTGCAGTTTCTTCTTTGCTTTCCTTCCCTGCTCACAGGACTGATTCATCTGTTGTAACCAGGAAGGACAACTCACCCATTAACTTGCTTCTGGATCTTTCTCATAATGTCCATCCTCAGGCATTTTGGTTTTGCTCCCTCAGGACCTATTGTCTCAAATTTGATCATCTATTTCTTTATGAAATGATGCCCTTTGGGGGTCTCACGAGTACATCCATTCCTACCTCCTCTTTCTCAGGCAGTTCTTATGTGGAAAACTGATCTTCCCTCACTCCCTCCCAATGCCTTTGGCTCTCTACTCTGTTTCCTTGATACTTACATTTTGCATGGTTTTGTCTACTTAAATACTTCAGACTATTGTTTCTATTATGTCAACACAACAATTCAGACAGCAAAAGGCAGGAGGTATAAGGGATGAAAATCTCTACCAATATATATAGTCTCATAATGTGCAAGTCTTGTCCAAAAACCCCAGCCAAACCCCATACCCTAACCAACCAACAGTTTAGAAAAGCAAGATTTCAATATAATTTTCATCAAAAAATTTTAAAAGTAAATTTAGTCATGTTTCCTGAATATTTTCTTAATTTAGAAAGTTCCGTGAAAATAGTGAAAAATAAGTACTTTAAAAAAGATAGTATAGAGCAAGTTGGTGGACATTATTAAAATTTTTGGCAAAAAGTTGGGAGATAGGAGTCTAAATGCAGAATCATATTAAAAACATTTTGCTCTAAGGAATATTGGGAAGTGCTACTGTTTCTTGCTGAAATATCCCTGTTTATAGAAAGAATATTATTGTGATACTAAAAGGGAAGCATTGTTACAAAATTAGAATAATCCAGTTAGCTGTGATTAGCTGATGCCTTTTGTCACTTGGTTTGTTCTGATTTGATTTTGATAACTAGTACATTTTGGTTACCCTTGCAGTACGTAAAATGCAAATGGAAGTCTCAGGTGACATCAGAAAAAAACATCTGAGTGAAACAGGACTTTCAGATGCTCAGCACTTTCACAAATTGGGTAGGTGCCCTAGGCTTGTAGTATTGAAATCTCATATCTACAAAAAGAACATTAAATTTTCTAGCTTTTATGTTCAAAATCAAGAAGCAGAAAGGTGGTAAAAGGAAATTAATGTTTTCTGTGGCAATCATTTCCAGCTAAATTTTTCTTTAGCATGTATAAACAGGCTGTTTTTTCTTTACTGTTACTATTATTCTACATATCAAGAAGTCCACTACTGGAAAACTGTTAAGGATACAAGCAGGCAACTAACTGAAGGCAAACACCTTGATTTCTATATATATCTAAAGTATGTTCTAAAGTAAATTCTTTAACTTAAAATATTGCACTGTTGTGTTTTAGAAACAGAAAAAAATGTCAACAACTTTTCATAATAGTTGAAATTTTGTCATTTAAATATTTTCCAGGAAATACTTCCAATAACAACAACAGTCTTTTATCAGATATCTGAAGAAGTTACCCAATACAAGGAAATAAAAAGACAACAAAACACATTTCCAAGGATTTTAAGAGAGGACTTTTAGTAAAGTATCTTTCTTGTTCTGTAAGGTTAGTGACTTTTTTTTTGCTATGGCAAATGGAGGCAGGATATTGTTCACATTTTTTAACTGATTCTGTTTCCATTGTTGAATTGTGTGATAACAAAATCTCCATGTTTCTGGATGAGATGCTACAACTCTGCACCCCATTATGTTTGCCAATGAAATATTGATGGGCAAATTTAAAAAAAAAAACAAACCACATCATTCTCACCTTTCCTCACAGAGGAAAGAGACACACACAGAGACACATTTTTCTAAGACTGCTAAGGACCAACCAAATTTCAATATTTAAATTTCTGTTCCCTATAGAATTGTTTCTAAGTGAGAATTACCAGAGCTGTCTCTTTTTATACCATAACATAGGAGGATAGAAAATTATTGTCTTTTGTTAACTCTTTATTCCTTAATTGGAAAAAATGAAAAGCACTGTTTGATAACCGGGCTCCTTATTTGTCTGAGTAATCTGGAAAATGAATGAACAAATAATGAAGAATAATCTGACAGAAGATGGCAGGAGGTAGGAGTAGGGAAGTTGATTCTTAGCATTAAACCCCCATACAATCCTGCCTCAATAACAGAGTAATTAATCAACTGGGCCTTTAGATATAATCTGATTAAACCCTTCTTTCCTAAAATGGTGTAAAGCAAACGCCTATATTGAGTCTGAGTGATAAGAGAAAGATATAGAAAGCCTCAGCATTTGAGAAGCTGCCTCCCAAGTCTTACATCTGGAAAATAAGCAATTTTTTTCTTTAACAGTCTTGGAAATTAGAACTTCTGCACACCTTATAGCTTTCAGAAGGTTTGCCTTGAATTTGCAGAGGTGAAGAAACCAGAGATAAGATTCTGAGATCAGTGTTTGTTTCCAGTGGTAGAACACTTGCAGCTTGGATAAATGTCTGAATTTTGAAAGTTGACTGATTATTAGAGTTTGAAGCTCTGTAACAGTAAGAGTACAATTCAGAAAAGTGTATTCATGAATGGCTTGATGTTGCTTCCTGAAATCACATTGCGTCTCAGATTAGAGCACAGTGACATGTTTCTTCTGTTTCAGCAAACTGCTAATTATAGAAAAATATGTGGGCCTGCATAATATGAACTCCATGACAAAATGAATTGGGATTAACAATTTCCATTACCGATTAACATTGGAAAATCACAGGTAACAGTGCTCAAGGTATTGAATTTCATAACATCACACATAATGCATAAATTATCCAGTAACTCACAACAGACTATGATGAGTATTTGTTGCAATTTGAATTCACACAGAAGTTCAGGTGGTTCAGGTGAACCTTATTATTCTGTAAAATTATCTGAGATTTTTTTTTTTTTTACTAAAACTTTCTTTTTTATGTTTCTAACAAAGGAATGCAAAAATGTGAACTGATGAGAGAGGAAGAAAACATTTATGATCTTCCAAATTTTTGGCTTTTGTAGAACTTTTGGAGAGTTTTCATTATTTACACACTGTTTCAGTTGTTTCTTTTGGCAGACAGCTTCATGGGGCAAGCCATGGAATCTAAATTCTGATTCTGCATTCATAAAATGTCATTAAAGCCCAAGAATACAGGAGTCACACAGCCTATAGAACTTGATCTGTGCTCTCATATTGAGCATGCACTAACTATGTCTCCCTGGATGCAGGGTACCCCTAGGCTTTGGGTCAGCTTAGCCTTGAAGTTTAGTTGTCCTAAACTCAGAGCAAATATTAAATAGATTTGGCAACATGAATTTGTCCCTGTTCTATAGTACAGGCTGAGACTCTTTCCACCTAGGTCCTAGTTGACTGGAGAAGAGTAAAGGCTTGAAGGGCAGGGAAAGGGGGAAACACAGGAACTAGATGTGATGTTTGGGAGATGTAGTGAACTAGCGTTTTTCTAGGTTACTCTGCAATTGATTGCATCTAGGATGATTGGGAACCTAAACAAGCTGTTTTCAAAACAAACAAGGAGAAAGGCTGGTAAGAAGCAGATCTTATGGAGGTGGAGCAATGGTTTTTCAATGCCAGCTTCCCACTTTCCATCATAAGACACTTCTGTGCAGTCACAAGAGGCAGGGTCAAACAGTGGTCATATCCCTAGTATGACCACTAGTATCACATAGTATCCCTCTGTATGACCAAGGATGCCAAATCACCTCCTGAACCTTTTCAGCAACTTTTCATTGGAAGACTGTGCATGCCTCATAGTGTTGCATCAGATATGAAGAACTCTCTTTCTAGGGAAGAATCTAAGTGTTACCATGCTAACTTGAATGTGTATAACCCAAAAAACTCTTTGTTTCATGGCCCCCTGGCACAAAAGATCAAGACTATGACCATTGTGATCATGGACACTGAAATTGCCACAATCAAGTCACAGAATACATGGGTGGTGATATTTTTCTACTGTCTACTCCTATCCTTTCTTTCATTTTCTTTCACTTCCTTACATATTTTCTACATGACATTTTATACCTTTGTGGAAAGGAACCAAAATGGCTGCATAACTTCTTGCTGCTGCAATTAAATAGTTTTCAAATAAATCTGTCATACACAAACATCAGTCATTCAGTGCTGTCAGTCTAATTCACTACAAGGGATATAGTAACAGGAACTTCAGGTACCCTGCCTCAGAGACAGGTCATAACAGGAGGGAGAAGTAACACTGCACAAAAATACGAAGGAGCCTCAGAAGAAAGTTACAATGGGAAAATCATCTTTCTTGATTTCATTTAGGTTTCCCAGTTCTCAGGGAACAAGAAGAATATCAGCACAGTAAATGATGAAGCTTAATTGCAGGAAATGGCACTCCTGGAGTCCATATTTTGATTTTCGGTGTGGCTGTAAATTCTTGTTGCCTCATTCTAAGTTCCTCTTATACAGATTTGCCATCAATCTGAGCATAAATCTATGCCTTTCTTTACACCATGCTCCAATTCAACACGGATACTTAGCAAATTGTGATGATTCTTTCATTCAACTTTAAACCTGCTTAATTCAAATCCAGAAACAGCTGTAGAATAGCAATATTTCTTAAGATTTTTAACAAAGTAACTGTAAAAATATCAAAGATTTGTATTTCACCATTGCTTCACATGATGGTGGTAGCTCTGAAAGGCCAATCAGCAAACTAGTGGTGATGAAATAGAGTCTTAACACCAGGGTGATTTTTATTTATCACAGCAACACATTATCTTGCCATGCCTCTTCTTCCCATCTGAATTCCCTTCTTTCTTGTCAGAGCCATTGTAAGGCCCAGGCTATTGATAATTATTTTAGGGTAATCTTCCACAGGTTGGTAAAGTGCACTTTAAATGCACATTGCATTGAACTGATTTGCAAAGCAACCACTTTTATGAAAAGAAATGAATCTCACCCTTGAAAGAAGACACTCAGATAAGAGCATCTTGGATATATGCCACACATCAATCAAACAGAAGTGGTGCTTGAAGGACCACTTATTGCAGGATTTATTTCTAGTGGGCAGCAAGCAGCATTGTTCAACAGAAAAAGACAAACAATTAATTTAACACGCCCAGGAGTACCATACATTTTAAAGTTAGAATGGACATGACAAAAACT
>JAWWMP010000093.1:3782737-3795257 GCA_035047865.1 Dendrocincla tyrannina
TTAGAGCTTGGAATGCATGAATCAGGGTCACCAGGATTATTTATTTGTAGAAGTAAGAGCTAAAATTTTAAAATTAATTTTATTTGGAGACTTTTGGCTCAGTCAGGAATTAAAATTTTAAATAAGAAACTCCGCAGCCTGCTCTGTGACAAGGAAGATCTTCATATGGTCTATAATATGACTCTGGATCCTGAAATCAGTGTGGAATAGCATAGATCTCCTTAATAAAAAAAGGGAGATTAATGGAATACCTTCTCTAGAGGTAGCAGATGTGAAGTGTAGCAAAGACTTATGCATCATAAAGGAATCACATCATAAGGGAGGCAGGTTTGGGAGATTTTATTTACTAAACTCTGCCAAATATTTACTTAGCCAGGTGATAACTTTGGTTTCTAAAAGATTCATAACTTCATCAGCTAAGATGAATTTTTATGAAGATGGCAGGGGTTAACCCTTGACAGTAAAGAGCTTGATTAAAAAAACAAACAAAACAAAACCAAAACCAACCAATCAACCAAAAATATCCCACAGCTTCAAAACCACATAAAATCTGCCTTTTCCTAACTGAGGTTTCTTTATACCTGAAAGAAGGAAAAGATTGCTCTCTTTATTATTTTAGGACAACTGAAGAATACAAAAAACTCCCAACATTTGGCTCATCGGAGACAAGATAATAAATTTGGGATACTCTACTCTTTTTTGTCAGAAAGATTTTTAAAATTATGAATAACTGAGGAAGGAACACATTACATAAAAATGAACTTGCAAATAGAGACAGTGAAGTAATAAATAGAAATGCCTGTTAGTCAGCTGGAGTTTTGTTGGTCTTCGGTGACATAAATTTCTACACCACACTCAGGGTAAATTATACAGGGGAAAACATCCATGTGAATACTTAGAATATATATATATATGTATCTATATATATATACACACACATATTTAAGTGAAAAAGAGAGGGAGACATTTCCTTAAGACAACATGTGATTCCACAAATAGCCAGAAGAGTAACTGCTTTGCTGAATTAACTTTTTTATTATTATTACAATTGATTGTTGCCCTTCCTAGATCTTCCTGGTTTCCCCCTTTTAAAGAATAGATCAAAGAAATTAAAAGCAAAAAGATGGAGGAAGAAGACAAAACATTTGAAATACAGTGTTAGAAATGCTTGCTTCATTGGTCTCTCTGTCTAGTATCATTGGATGAAACACTGAGTGTGTAAATGACTGAGAAAGAGGAGAAGAGGTGAGAGGACATTTTTCCAGTCTCCCCAGTATGTTATTACCCCAGCCTTCTCTGACTGAGAAGTGGTTTGCCTCAAGAAACATTCCTGTATACGCTCAGGCCACCTCTCTCTAGAGCCAGCCCTGTTCCTGAGAAGGGCTGTCACTTTTGGCTTTACCATTTTTTCAGTGCCACTGCATTTGCAAGGCTGGTTGCTACCCAGAAAGGTTATCAGATTCATCTTGCTCTGCAGCATCAACAATATGACATGCCAAGGAGGGAAGGGGCAAAATCAACCTTCTTGTAATTCTTACAAGCAATCCAGGTTTTTTCTGGATTGAAGTGTCTCTTTGCCCACAGTCTCAGTGCAAGCCAAAACTGATGAACTTGTGAATTACATAAAGATTGTCATGTCTTTCCTATATCTGTGAATACTAAAGCCATTTAAGAGATGCCTCAAGCTACCCTGAAAGGTAGTGGCAAAGAAAAGGTAAAAACTCAAAGCTTCCTGTTTTTCAGATCCTTCTTAATTCACTAGATTATGATACCTTCAACTTCAATCTGTGTCAGCATTAGGAATGATGTTATACTGTTTTTTACATGTGATCTAAATTAAACCAATATGCTATCATATAGCTTTAAATATCACTTCAGAATGAATAACAAGATTTTAAAGATTATTTAAGGTCCTTACCCATTTTTGGTGGTTTGGATTTTTTGGAGGTTTTTTTATACATAATTATTTCTCCTCCTCATTGATATCTCAGACTGAAGCAAATATTCTTTACCTAAATCTGGGACCTAAATCTGTGGCAATAATATAGCCTTTTTGAGAGGATGACAGTCTTTTCACCAAACGGATTCCCCCTAAAGACTTCAAAGACAAATACCAAGGCTGAAATCAATTCTGATAACTTATGCTATCAAAGGCATCTTTTTTTTTTTTTTCAGAAAGCAAAGGATTGTATTTATTTCTTGACACCTATAACGTTATTAACAAGACCAGGATCTGAAAGTTCTCTTTAATATAGTATTTCAAGACATTTTGGCAATCTTTTTCTATATATACTAGCATATGGGAAACTATAAGGAGCTTTCTATGCTGATGTATTACTTTCTGAAGTCACATTTAAATAATCAGACCCATCTCTAATGTGTAATTGGCATCACTCTGCATAACTTCATCTCTCTATATTTTTCTATAAAGCCAGTGTCACAGGGCACTCACTGCTCAAATATTTGAGCCTTAAACTAGACCTTTTTTCTCTTGCTTCTTTGGTTTAACAGCTAAACTCTATAGAAGAAATGAGTTAAGATTAATTGTTTCCCAGTGATTTTCACTGGGGTCCAATGCCCACTCCCCCACACAAACACAAAAAAAAATTGAAAATTCACTAAAATGAAATAAAAATCTAGTAGATTTTGAAATAAACTAATGTATTTCTAGTATACGGGAAGGAAATCAAGCTGGTGTAGAATTAGATTTTGGTAGTTATGCCAACCTAAGCAAGAACCTTCAGTTGCTGTTGCACCAAATGGCTTGTGTGCCAGCACAGTGAACTGAATCAGAAAGCCAATACGGCTGGAAAATAACCATTTAAACCATTACTTCACATCGTGTTGTTTTCATGAGAACAGAGATGATTCAGAGTTTTCCAGCTTCCAGAAAGATGTCCTAGCCTACAAGGTCATACCATCATGTTCATTTCCTCTGGCAGAAAAAAACTCTGTTTGTGCACCATAAAATGTATCTGGAACAACTAAGAGAGTCCAAAAATATTTGTGAGCACCCACTAGATGTTAAATCTGCATTGATCAAGTTATCTGAGCCACCTGGAAAAGCAAGACAGAGAGCAACTATAGCTGTGAAAGTACTTTATTGGAAAATTTTATGAAATTATTCTTTCTCCATGTGTGGGTTAAGAGCAGTTTATGCTTTTATATATACACACCACAGAACCCTGATTACAATGGATTAAGGCTCTATGAAATACAGTGGTCTGTGAATGAATCATGTTCATAGGCTTTTACAACCTGTCTTTAAAAAAGAAAATTCTGTTTGTGCAACCTTGGTGTAGGTGTGATAATGCTTTTGACCTTTTGTCCCTTGTAGTATAAGGATTATTCCAGTTTCCTTTGCATTTTCCAGCATAATGAAGACATTTTTTCTGAAAAAAATCACATATGTTATATTCTAATAGTCTGTATGGTGTTTTACATAAACAACCTACCCCAAATAATTTTTCCCAGACCTTTCAATTCACACATTTGAGATGCTAAAAATACCCTGTGTCAGCCTGTACAAAGCTGCCAAGTGAGATATATAAGAACTGTTGATCAAAAAAATGCTCTGAGTTTGTATGAAATGCAACATTGACATCCATTGTCAGTTAGTTTGGGTTTGTTTGGTTTTTGGTTTTTTGGTTTTTATTTTTCTTTTTTCTCTTTATTTTTAAGAATAAGAGGTCAGGTGCTAAAGGAACAAGACATTATTTTAAATAAAAACGAGTGAATGAACATATATTACATACTGTAAGTCATAAAAAACTGTTGTGTTACACTCACAGTCTCATTTCACTGTCATGTCCACATGAATCTCAAGCCACTGGAATCACTTCAACTTTTCGTGTTTTTACTGAAAGGAATTTTTGTTTCATAATAAGACCCATTTCTCACTTCTGTTTTGAGGGATTAATTTCTATACAGTGGAAGAGCATTTATTTGGCAAGTACAAACAACAACAAAATGGAGCTGGGTATATGGCTTGAAGCTTCTGGCTCCTAAGTCCCATTGCATTCTGAATAGTGAGCAGAGAGCACATTAATAATGTGCAGCCTTTCCTTGCAGCACAAGTCAGAGGGAATATGATGGAGTAACAGAACGGGGGTTAGTAGAAATGTTTAATGTATAAAAATTGTCATCCTTGAGACTGGTGACTGAAAAACAGATACCATGTTTGCTTTAAAATCACAGAGTAGGTAGAATTAGAAGTGGAAAGACATTAATATGAAGCAAATATTTAAGCAAAGACACTTACAATTTAACCATTTTATAACATAAATTTAATATGGTCAACTAGTTCTGTAAACCAGCAAAATGTTTTATCTCACCAAGTCAAGAATTAAAGCTTTTTTTTTAAAGTTTTTTGTTGTTTTTCTCTCCCTCTTTGAAGCACATCATATACCTTCCATTTTCAAATAGATGTTACATACTAAAACATACTTCACATGATTTTTGAAACGTCAATATTTCTTTTAAATGTAGGTTTGAAAAATATCTTTAGCATTGTACTGTTAAACTGATGGAATGAAGATGATCTTCACTGAAGAGTATTTTCCACTGGGGACTCCACTCACATTCAGTTGTCTCATTTAATTATCACTTTCCTGATTCAACCATTATTCATGAGCTTCCTTGTGTTCTTAAAAAGCTCTGAGCTCTGCTTGCCAATGTTATGGCACATTATGAAGCACAGTTATGCAGCAAGAGGGAGGGGGTGATAATGCATTGGTCTATACTACTGGCATATTTTCTGTTTGAACTCCTTGGCTGCCAGCAGAAACTAGAGCTCTTTATTCAAAATCTACAGCTGTTTCTTGAGCATTGTGCTGATATTACAATGTTTTGCATTGTTTCAGTAAAATACAGAAGTACTTCAGATGTATTAATACTTTCATGAAGTTTACACTATTTCTATTTGACTGCATTTCTCTTTTGTAACAGTGGTGAAAGAAAAGCATGACAAGCAAAGTTCCTAACAGATGCAGGGAAAGTAGTCCTGGGTATGTTTGAGATGAATTTTAATTGCTGTCAGTTTTACCCAGACAAGAAGCTGGAGCATACTTCATTTCATTTCTTGGTGCCCTTTCTATCTAATTTAAATCTTTAGATTTTTAGCTGAAACACACGCTGCCAATTTACTAGGTTTGGATTTTTACTAAAAATGCATATGTTCAAGGTAGTCAGACTAAAGATAAGGACAGAAAGTCTAAATTAAAAACAGCTGTTCTCTTAAATGTGCCTCAAATCATGCCATAGCTAATTTAAAGGCAGGCAGAGCAACTGGCTGCCCAAAAATTGGATACCAAAAATTGGATAATTTTTGTTCTAAACCACAGAATTTAGTTTATAATAGCAATAATCCTGAGAAAATTAGTCACTAATGAAGTTAACAGTTGGTAGAGAGGTATCTACCCTTGGCTCCACCCTAGCATATCAAATCAAAAACTGTAACTTTGTAATAAAGATGAATTTTTATTTTTTTATTATTGTTTAAATATTAAATTGACACTTTATAAGCATATATATAAACTTCAGAATACAGTTGAGGTGAAATATTTATTTATTGAGAGTACAGAAACACTGCTATCACTTTTTATTTTCAGATATGGAATGCAAAAACATGAAAAAATCTCAGCATGTTTCTTAGCAGTCTTGCATCAAATATATAGGACAGTAAAAGCTGATTCCCCCAAACCTATGCTAGGGTGAAAGGAAATACCTACTAACGCTTTCTACACAGCCTGGCTGTGTAGAAATTGGAAAATTTATTATTCTAAATTCCTCTTTCAAGCATTCAGAGCTTTAAATAAAACAATGAAGCAACTTGAGAAAAGCTGCAGTTCCAATAAATTCAGCAGAATTGCTTTTAGTTAAGTGTCAAACATGTTTGCATTTGGCAGCCAATTATTCATCAACTTCATATTTACAAAATTCTTAAGCCTTCACTTAGTCAAACCTTTCCTTAATTTCAGTATGGACGGTAATATTACATAAGTGGGAGGTTGCTTGAATAAGCATTAATTTCATGTCCAAAGACATTAACACTAGTATGAGATATGAGTGAATAAAACAGGCCAGCATCTATTCAGAATTACATCACTCTAACTATGAACAGAACTTGGCTCTGTGTGCTTGGCTGAGGCTATACTTGCTATGACTAGTCTACAAATTGAAACAGCTCCTGCAAATAGGATGTGCCAACTGAGCAAGTGCTGGAGCTGTTGCATTGCCTTTGCTCATGGACAAAGCCACCTGCACAAAATATGTCTCTCTCCAAGTGAGGACCATCAGGACTGATTTCCATGTTATAGATAATTTCCAGGTCTATATTCTGTGCTATAGAGCAAGATATTCAGAAAGTCACACTAAGAAAGTAAGTTCACATGGTGTGAGTTTAGTTTGGAGTCAGTAGCTTAGATTTCAAACTGATAAGCAAAAACTGTTGCTAGTGCTGCTTCACAAAAGGAGATAGTACATTATTCGCTGTTGCCAAATTTCAAATTAGTCTTCCACGCTTTGGCTAAAAATGGTGCCTTAATTCAAACAAGACCCTGTGGAAACCCTATGGGTTTCATTGTAAGTAACTGTAATGATCCTTTTTTTCTTTATACTTCATAAATAAATTTTTCTGCAGATTTTTTCCTCACATCTACTAAATGCTGCTTTCATTATTTCCTACCTAATTTCTGAAGAGAAAAATTTTGATTTCTTGCACTTTATTTTTGCTGTCAACTAGTCAAATGTGGTTGACCCAGTAATTTTTTCCTTAGTTTTCTTGCTTTGAATTATAGCTTTTGTTAATGTCTAAGGCAATATTATGTGGCATTAGGATCTATCTATATTATATTCAAAAGTTGATCTTTAGGACCAGATTTTCCTTTTTTAAATTATTATTATTTTAACAGTAAAAATAGCAAATCCAAAATCAGTTAGTATGATGACACAGTTTTTGTTTTGAGTATTCTTTTTTAATATATATATATATGTATCAGAAGCCTTACCAAGGATACCAACCCCTCACTTTTTTATTCCCTAATTTTCCTTACAAAGGAGTATAATGAATAGGAAATGCAGAAGAATTATAGAAAAATTACACAAGCATGAATTTTGCAAGATGCAAGTGCAAAGACAAATAGAGGTCTTATTTCTAGATTTTATGCAGTAACATTTCTTCTGGTCATTGTGTTTTCTTTCACTTATCAGCTTAGGTCTTCTACACTTTTTAAGCCACTACATTTTAGTTATTATTTTGCAGTTTCATGAATAAATATCTTTTTGCCTGGGACCATAAATGAAGGAAATCTGGGGTGACAACTGCATAGATCTTCAAATCTCACTAAGGTAACAAAAATTATACTTTTCTCTCATATTGGTAATTCAAAAAATTGGTATTTTTTTATCTGCTAAGTACCAATATACGTTTACTAGATACTTTACTTAACTGAGTGTTTACATTTGGCAGTGTCTATATAACTTAACAGTACCACAGATAGTTTTCCTTTTATTCCCTCTGATTAAGGAACCATTGCTCTATTCAGATATTTCTCATGACATCAGAATCTGACTCTGCAAACAGAGCATACTAATGAAAATTTGTATGTCTACAGCATGTATAAAGCAAATTGCACTTCCTAAAATACACAATTTCACAGCATTTACTATGTATTTAGAAAACTGTATTTTTCGGATCCTCTAAATAAGGCATGTGGTGAAAATATGTAAACAAAACAATACATTTTGACTGTACAGAATTGGGAGAGGGAAGGGAGGAGGAGAAGTGGTGTTAATACAATATAGCTACAGGCACAGGAAAACTGAAAATTCAGAAAATGCAGTTTGGACTGGAAACAAATTTTTTTTATGGTCTTCAAGTAAAAGACCAGCCCACAAGAAGTCTTCATCTTCTACATATTTACCCTTATCATAGAAAGTACTGCTGTGCAGAAGAACATGTGCCATTCCACAGCTTTAAGCAGTCTCCTAAGTATCTGGGACCACCTACAAATAAAAGAAAAGAGTCACGGAATCTGATTAAAAATTCCGTAGAAAACCAGTGGAAGGTTTCTTACACTTGTGGTAGCTGTGCCACTATGGAAATATCACAGCTGTCTGAGTTAGTTGGAGTTCCCTAACCAACAGCAGCTTCACCTCCAGCTCTGCTTCAGGGCTGTAGTCCAGTCACAAGAAGTCATTCTTCTGGAAGAACGGAATGAAGTTTCCTAGATATTAGGACATTACTGACATTTTTTTAAACTGATACTTCCTGGTCTGAGTTTTGCATCAGCGAGTACCCGGGAGCAGCCATACATTGCACAGATACCAAAGCACATTTTCAGAATGCTGTGGCAGGACTTAGTTATTTTCTTGCTATCTCCAGACAGGACAGAGCTTTGACTGGTTTTAGCCAGCTCATTTCCTAGCCAGGTTGGAGGTCATAATAGGTGTAGGACAAGTAGAACAGTAGAGGATATGTATTTGCCGCCAGCACCTAGTGCTCTGGTGGTTTACATAAATTATGTAGGGAGCTGAAGGGAAACAAAGCCAATCCTTGTGCAGGGTAAGTTTTTAAGTTAGGCATCCACAGACAGTTTTGCAGGCAAGACAAATGTATGATCAATAGCTGCAAAATGCTGCAGAATGATCTAATAGATTGAGAAGAAATTCGTGGAGCAAGAGTATAATGTCCATGGACAAAACAATATTTACCCATGTTGCCTTCACATCTTGCTCTGAAACAAAATAGTTTAAGATTGAAACTGAACCCTGGCCTTTGGATTCCTCCTGCACAGGTATATTTGGGAATGAAAGGCTTGATTCAAAGGTTTGATAGAAGCATTGATAGAAGTTGTTCCAAATGTGCCACATGCAGTGTGGCTGGCCAGGCACATGTGCGCAAAAGAGTGGTTTGATTTGTTTGTTTCATTGTTTGGTTGTGTTTGATTCTCTACATTTGGAAAAATGAAAAGTATCTGCTTGTTTAAAGAAGATGTCTGTTTCAATAGCATAGTTCATAAGACAAAGTAATGAATTTATTTTTTATATATATTTTGTTGGGTTTCGTTTGGGTTTTTAAATTGAATGAAAACAAAAAGGTATGTAAACCTACTATGACTTCCAGAACTCACAAGGAACAACTTGACACTATTTTCATTTGAATAGTGTTTTCACAACTGTCATTTGAATAATGTTTTCATCACACTTTTGACTGTTTAGAATTATTTGTTTGGGATTTTATTTCCCATAATTTTGAAGAGGTTTGGTAGTGCTTGACATTATTTTCTTCTATTTCTTGATAGCGGACTCCTTTGTTTTAGTATTTTACCAATCTGAAAGAAACACTGAGTATGGTAGTCTAAAAATATCTGTAATGTATAATAATAACCCAAGCAATAAGTTGATAATAAGCTAACCTAAGTTGATAATATACTACCAAAGTTTTCTAACATAGTACTTTTTCTCCTAAAGACAAAGCTTTTAAAAATTAGTTTGACACATACAAAATAGTACAAGAATAGTACATGCACATTCTGTCAAGCTTTTAGAAGTATAGAAATTATAATACTTTATCATATAATGAGTTACAACAATATTTATTCTCCAATAATGGTAAGCACTCTACTCTTTTATATGCAAATAAATAAAAATCTCAACAGTTCATAGATCTTTTCAAGAGGTGTAGAAAGAAGTTCTAAGATCTTTTCCAAAAGAAAGCTCTTAACAACCTTCAAAAAATCACTACTTCTATGGATTCCAAGCATTTTCAGTCTGGTCAGACTACTGTCACTGCACAGTATGACATTTCCAAGTTCTTCTAAAACTCAAAAGCTCTACAAAAAGCCTCCTATCCCCTCAGTATTCCCTCTCTCTGGTCTCATCACAGTAATGTGTGTAGTGTGCTAGGCAGAGTTATAAAAAATATAGAAAACATGATGTAATACATTTAAAAGTAGGGCTCCAAGGTATTCTATAAAGCTTTTAAGGATCTCTCTTAATTTTATTTGTTTTTGTGTTCCTGTGTCTATTAGTATTTATCTTCCTTGTTATTCTCTATCCTGTTGTTCTTGTAAATAAGTGATTTTAGTACAAATGCTGAAATACTATGCATAACAGACAGAAATGTGACTCTCTGTCCCACACAGAGTAAATCTCTTATTTTGTGTGGCTAAAATGGCAGCATTTACAAATCATCACAGATTTGGAAAGATAATAAATACTACATTAATATCAATTTGTTGTGGTAGACAAGGCAATTATTTCAGTACTTTTCTGTTTCCCTATGTTAACCTAGTCTCAGGTTATAATCACTAATTTGTGAATACAGGAGTTTTAGTTTGTGTCCCTGCTGTCCTTCCATGAAAATTTTCCAAATGTTTCTACATTTTGTCTGCTAATTAAAATTACTGTTATGTTTTCATATTCCTTAATCATTGGGCCTAATACCTCTTTGTAAAGTCATCCCTTGCCCATCTGCCAAGAAAGTTAATGTGTTCTGTCACATCAGCTATCTCCCTGCAATGCAGTAGCAACCCACCATGGGCCTGGGGCACACAGGATCTTGTAATTGTGACAGGCATTAAAAGCAAAGAAGAGACCTTGCTGGTTTTCTACTATGTCCTATTAGCAGCAGTAGTTTTGAAGTTATTAATTTCATTTGAGAGTGTTGCAATAATTCTAAGTGTTTGTAGATTTACCTTTCATTTGCACATATGTCCCATTATAAATAGTGAGGTAGCCTTCCTTCAGAAATGCCTCATTTCTTTCATGTTATGTGAACTGTGTAGCAGCCATCTCACAATAGCATGAAGTACAGGACAGGCTGCTAAAGTTGCCCATGCAGCAGAATAAAGTTCTCACACAGAACACAGATAGCTCTTCACTATCACAGCTTGACTGTTGCCAGTACCAAAAATACTTCATTTAAAGCAAGTTCACTTCTTTATGCTACACTGAATCTTAGTGGGCTTTTACACTTTCCTATTCTTAGGATTAAGCAAAAGATACCAGTGGAGAACATTCCCAGTTTGCCAGATGCAACTGGCCATCCTGGAGACCTGAGATTTAAAGGAATACTACCTCCTTGGTCTTGTTTAATTGCCTTCAACCTGTGCATTTATCTATCCTGAACCAGCTATGGCTGGAGGTACCAGCATCTTTAATATTTGAAATACTTGAGTGTTGACTGCTTTTATACTGTAGTGACATAGCATGCGGTGGTATATGTGCCAAGGACTCAATTTATATCAGCATTTATTAGTTTCAAATATGTCATTCGAGAGCTTGTCCTTGTACATCTATTCACAAGTATGTGCAGTACAGAGTTTTTTGTATCACTCTATCTAGAAGGTATCTCCTGGTCTCAGTCTTGGCTGTATCACAATGAGTATACAAAAAATAATTTTGAAAATAAAGCAGACAATGTTTATTAAATAGTTTATGCCTCTCATGCAAATATTTACACATCCCATGTAAGTTAGCCAAAATGTATAAAACAAAAAGAATATTCAAATTAATGCCACTTTCTGTATTAGGTCAACCAACATGGAAAGATTTTCTTAATATCAGAATTGTAGCTAAATAAGCATTCTGCCACAGATTCTGATTCAGAAAAGCACATAACGACATGCTTAATCTTAAGCATTTGCATTAGTACTTTCTCAGATCAAGACTCACTAAATCTGCCTGCCTTGTATGAGGGGTACAGCTGAAGACATTTTTTTCCCTCTCAGTATTGGCCTGTGAGCTGGAAGGAAAAATTAACTACATGAATTAAAGTGGTGCTAACAGCTTTATATGAGGAAGAGCTTTTTCTTAATGAAAGGGGAGCATGGATAGTCACTTCTGCACTCAGAGATTGTTTTTGCTATCTGATGTAACCATCTTGTTTGCTTTGTGTTGGCCTCTAAATGTACCATGCCAGAAGTAGGGGTAAGCAATCTATAGGCTCTTTCATTGTCTTTAAATATATACTTTAACATCAAAGAAATCTGCTTTTTAGTCTGTGTTTTTTTAAAAAGCCTGATTCTGTTCTCATCTATTTCACAAACTAGGGCAACAATAGGCACTTTGAAGATTCCTGGCCTTACTTTTTGGATGGTGTTTAAGCATATTTTTTTCCCAACGATCTGTAAATAAGTGCATTTTGGGGTATCAATTTTAAAGACAGCTATGATAAAAGCAATATTATTTTTTCCCATAAAAATAGGAGGTAATTGATGTATACAGTTTTAAATTATTTGGAGTATATACATTGCAAATAGGTAGCACCTTTTCTTCAGGGATTTCTTATTGATTTTTTCTGGTGAGTCTTTACAAACATAGAGGGAAAAAATTAAGAAAAACTTTGTTTATAACTCAGAAATATTGTCACGTAGTAGGTGGATATTCAATGATGGAAAAGAGTCTTTCTGTATCAGAGATTCTTTTTGTATAAATAAATCAGGTTCTTTCTGTATAAATACCTTCAGCCAAGAAAGAAAGAAAGAAAGAGAGAAAGAAAGAAAGAAAGAGAGAAAGA